>JAMXBB010000001.1:37188568-37453743 GCA_024138015.1 Lumnitzera littorea
CCCCCCCCCCCCCCCCCCCCTAAACATCTGCAAGATATAAGCTTTAGTGAAGCCGGCTTGATTAAGGTAAAGCAGTAGCATGCAGTTGTCCAGTAAGATCTCATGAACTTACTAGTTTTGCCTAAGTATCCTCTTTTATCATTGTTTATGTAAAGCCGCCATACCTTACTAGGGATATTAGTAAGTATGGTGCAAGTAAGCAGAGTAATTTATGTTGAACAGAAAACTGGTTTTCTTACATATCCTACCCATATGCATCTGGACCTATACTATACTTGTCCTATCCAATGAGATTGGATCCATCAACTAATCTGAGCTTCATCTATCTTGCAAAAGTACAAAACAACATGGTTAATACAGTGAAATTATGAAATAATTACGCATCATCAATTAATAAATAAATAAAACCATGTATAAGTTAGTACAACTAGTTTTAATTATCCCGTTGATTCCTCTAGGGATACATTCTTCTACTGTGACGCTCTTCTACTGTATCCCTCCCTCTTACAAAACATGCAAGTCATTCTATCTAGAGGGTTTGTAACATCCATCTCCATATGGAAACGCTTAGTCCTAGGCTCGGTTGTACTTTCTGGAGGTGTGGAATGATTGGCCAACTCGATTGATTATCGATTAGGAAGAAGTGGACTCTATACATCTGCACCTGATACATAAACTTATACCAATCCCTAATATTGGACATCACGTCGAAGTGCTCAAAACTGGCAGTAATAATAGCATGTGAATAGGGAATCCTATATATTTGCTACTTCTTGCATATACACATTTGCCTATTAAAGTCTACCATCTATACGTGCCCACCTCCCTTCATGTTGTTCTTGACACACTTTCTTGTAGTCTCAACCTCATAAATTTTGCTATACCCATTGAAACGTACTACTCAATGAGAACTCACCTACTCATCTAACATCTCTCTCACATATTTGGTGTATGCTCGGTTTTTACACACCTACTTAAGCTCCTCCTCGTGTCTCTTATACTAGTAGAATACATAGTTGTAGAAGATTGTCCTCATAAGCGACATTACCAGAAGACCATGGGTGTACTTCAACACCAAATTATACACTTCCACAAGGTTGGACATCATATATCTGAATCGATAACCCTCGTCATGTGCAAGCATCCATTGTTGCATGGGTAGAGGATAAAACCAATCCAGTTCACTAAGCTTGATATTATGAACCTTCTCTAAGCATTTTTCAAACTTTTGGGCTAAGTTAGCATTGTTGTAAAGGTTACCCACTTCTTGTATGGCTAACTCTTGTAGACCTTATTAAAATTGCTTGTAATATGTCGTATGCACCACCGACACACAATAAAAGGAGGTTTCTAAATGTTCTCATCTCTATCAAATGCCAAGTGAATCCCTACCCCTCTATTAGATATTACATAGATGGTTTCACAACTAACCCTATCCCTACAAACGTGTTGCCTTATGTTACTAAGAAACTAGCCCCATGCATCAGCCATCTTAGCATCGACCAACACAAAAGCAAACGAGACTATGTGGTATGCCCTATCTATACTAATGGCAACCAATAACTTGTGGTAGTACTTTCCATATAAGAATATACCATCAATACCTACTACAGGCCTATAATACTTCCATGCCTCTATGCATGGGTCGAAATACCACCATACTTACTTTAGCTCCATCACCCCTAGTCGACTTGATTGGTTCCACATCTACTCCAACTTAGTGCCAGGGTTAGTCATTTAGATTGCATTGAGCAGTCAAGGCAAATCATCATATGACTTATCTTAGTTTCTATATGTAACTTCAATTGCTTTCATCTTTCTAGCCTATACCCTTCTATTACCGACTTAATACCCAAACTACTTGTTAATAATACTATGGAGATGGGAAATCTTGGTGTTGGGATCTTTCCTAATGACATTTAAGAGCTCCCTAGCCATGGTGTTGTTATCTAACTCCAAGTGATCTTGATTTATTATGGGATTGACACATGTATGAGGCTCCATCAATCTTGTAATCACAAATACACCCTCTAGTTTCTTCTTACAAGCATGTAGCCTCCATTAACAGCCATCTTCATGCTTGGTACAAATGATGAAATACTTACTTAGCTTCAATTTCGAGGACCTAAAGCTAGCCTGATGTTTGATGTGCTAGTGCTTAATAGCTCTTATGAGTTCCTCTTTTGTGTTAAATCTCATACCTATATTAAGATCTTCATCGACTTGCAAGTTGCTAAACTCTTCGTTCACTTCCCATTTGAAGTTCAAGTAACCATCCTCCCTAACCCCATTATAAGAGGGAATCGCATCCCTTACACTTGATTTTACCGCATTGATCTTTGAAGTTTGCATCAAAGTTGGTGTTGGAACCATTGAACTTGAACTTGAAGTGCATAAGTATACACCAAGTATCTTTAGCTATAAGTTTTAGGTGATAGGTACCCTAGGCACAATAGGAGGTACAAGAGGTATCTCATTACCATCATACTCATTCTCATCATCCTCCTCATCTTCCTTAAGCTCATAATCATCACCGTTATCATCTTTAAGTAAGCCTCCCATTCATTGAAGTATGCAATCATGTGAAACTTCATTTTGCAAAATCGATCTTACGACCTCATCCACCGCATTATCATCATCCTACATGGGCGCAAACATGGGCAATGTCTTATATTCATATGCCATTTGTTCATTCTCCTCTACTGATGCCACCCCCCTTCGTTCTCTTCCATCGGAGCCATGTATGTTTCCTGTATAAGGGGACCTCCTTCTACTCCTCCAATCCTAACATAAAACTAGTAGATATGAGTCTACCCAAATGTCTCTACCATCTCAAAGAGATTCTTGATGTTATCGTCATCCTTAATGGTAACAGGCAAATGATTCACAATACCTAAATAAGCATTAGGATATCTATACAAAATCTCGACCTTAGTACTTAGATTCACTTCAACACCCCCAACAAACCCTTTCAAAGAGATTGGAGAAATTTGCATTGGTTTTCAACTTCAAGAACTTCATTAGGTTACAGTCATATTTCGGCCTAAAACTTCCCCTTAGAATGTTTCCATAGGTGAAAAATCGTAAATTTCATCATGTCCACCATAGCCCATTCATAAGGTAATTATTGTTTTAATTAGCACATAGTTTATGTTGTCCTGATTAATGGGACCGTAAGCTCTATCTTGATTCATAAACTACACAAATATCTAATGGACATTTCACTAAACACTTAGAGTACATATTTCAAAACAATAAAATTACAATTCCATAACACAAAATCTATACACCTATACATAAATTGTTTACATATATTGCTAAAATACAATATAGAATACATATTAGCATGCAAACACAACAATTAAATATCTTAAATCAATTAAAAAAACACATATCTAAACTTAGGGTTCTAAATGGAAAAATATAAAAGATAAGTATAAATGATGCATGAAATTCGTGAAATCAATGTAGATTAAATGTTTAGGATGCTTACCTTCATTTGTTGGAATAGATTTCACCAGAAAAAGGGGTCTGGGTGAATGGTTTTGGAGAGAGATTAATTTTTTCCAAGAGAGAAGTGAGGAAGAGAGAGTATTTTCAAATGAGGGAATGAATTTGTTCATGCATATTTAGTTTATATTGACAATGAAGGTGCCTTCTTTTGAAAGTTGCCTTTAGTTGTAGTGATATTGCAATTGAAGGTGCCTTTTAGAAAAGCACCTTCAACTATAATAAAATATTTTGAATGTATCTTTCAAAAAGGTGCCTTTAGTACCAAAATAACCCAAACTGAAGGCGCCTTTTAGAAAAAAACCTTCACAACTTTATGAACATAATATTTATCCTACAAACCCTTTTTTTTTTTTTTAGGAAAGGTACATTCCTCTAGGGTTGGGTTGCTTAACCTAACCTATGGGGTGGTAAGGAGGCTATTGACCTCCTAAATTGGTTGAACTCCTAACATTTCTTGATTTTAGACCATGGATGCTTGACCTATAATTGAAGTAGGTCATAGTCCTCCTAACCTACTCTCTATGGTTGATAAGTGGTTACACCTTCTATATATTAAATTAAGGGGAAGAAAAAAAGGGAACTTAAAAAGACAAACCTTATATCATGGTCAATTTTGTGGGGTAATTCTTTTTTTTTTTTTTTCCATTTTGAATTTCCACAATACCTTAGATCACAACCCATAAGAGGATGGTGGCCTCCCTCTAGGCATGGCTTTGTGAACTATGCACTAAGGTTATTCTACTCATTAGCATTGGTTACAACACCATCCATCTTCCTCGGTGGTGGCCGATGATGCCACCCCTAAGATGGTGGAAGTTTGTTGCCTTAGCCTAGAATTACTTTTTTTAATTTTCTTTTTCTTAATTTTGTTACTTTTAGTTTTTTTTTTATTTATTTGAATTTTTCTATTAGAATTTTACTTTTGCTTACATGTCATGCCACATTAATGTCACTTGGATGAATGGTAAAATATGTTACTTTAATGGTTATATGCATTTAATGATATTCTATTTTTAAGTTGATGCTTATAAAAGTGCGAGTTGATATTAGGTTCAAAGACAAAATGTAAGACTCATGCCAAAATTGAATCATAGAAGAGAGGGGCTATTGGGATTGTTTAAGTGAGACTTATGTTTCTGGTAAATAGTTGCTTGAGCCTAGTCATTACGATGCTTGACCAACTGAATTGCACATGTGTTGAAGAATGGAACTTAAGACATTGTGTTTAAAAGAATGTATAAGATCATCTTTATTTTTAAGGAACCCAATTTGGGTCTACTGACTATATCAATATTTTAAGAAACTCTCTTCCTCAATAAACTCAATACTTTATTTTTGAGTCCCTTCATAAAAGATTCTTCATAAATTTTTATAGGTCCTAGAAATATATTTTTATCTAATTAAAACTTAAAAAATAAAAAAACAAAAAGTTGTTAGAGAAATTTTTCTTATTAGATGAATGTCTCTCCTCCTAAGAATGCACATCATTATGCTAAGGAACTTATATGTGTTCCTTCACCATGCTAAGAGAAGAGCAATAAAATTGCTCTAAAAAAAAGTTAGATCAAGGCAGTTTCTCAATCAGATATGAAGCTCCCTTTTTTCCTCTCCTCATGTGCACATAAAGGTAAATCATAATCTCTCTCATTGTTTCATTTCTCATTTCATTGCAACCTATTTATTTTGAGCTGATAAACAGGATACTGAATAACTATTCCTAAAGCGCTCTTTATTTCCTTTCTTATTCTCTCTCCATATAAAAAAAATCACATATTGACAAAATTAACCATAGAGAAATAAAACCCTCATTAATTTTATCACTTCGTTCATTCCTATCATAGTTAATGAGGTCATTTGTCAAATCAAATCAAATGAAACTAAGAAACAAATAGAATTGGACCAAAAAGAAAAATGTGGTTCTTTTATATCCAATTTGATTTGTGATTTTGTTTGGAGATGGTCTAAATCGTTCACAATTTGATTTAAGATTCAATCATTTAGCAAAGTGAATTTTAGGGAGATTTGCCTTAAAGGAAGAACATGCGTATTCATAAGGCTTCTAAGTTCATAATATTAACTTAAGCATAAGTTTAATACTATTAGAAGGAGACAAAGATTTTAATATAGTTGCTTTTGATCAAAAGATCATTGGTGGTCTTGATTCTGGTTCAATTGTTGCTATCTCTAATGTTATGGCTATTTTAGAAACATGTCAAGGTTCTAATTTGATTAATGAAGGCACCAAGAACTACATTTGAACTAAAATATTCTTAAACTAGTTATCGAAGTTACTTTTACCACTTCAATGAATTAGGATGAAACTATCAAAAAGATATTGGAAGATGTTGAGAGGATATCGCTAATTATATAATGTTTCAGATCAAAAGTAGTGAATAGTTAAGCCAACAAACACTAATGGGCTTATTTTAACCATTTGGCCTAAAGTTACAAACTTGTGTTGATAAGGTATTTACAGTTATAGCCTTATAAACTAATACCATAACCTCTCACAATCTTCGTGAGACACTTAACCATGAGGTCTTACAATCTCTCTCCTTAAGCACAAGACATCCTTATTGAGAAGCCTTACAACTAGGCCCAGATCTTCCCCTATTTTCAGTATATGATTAGGGTCACCCACTACTTATAGATTATTTTAAAATTATGTAAGGAGTCACATACTGGTGATACTCTTTACCTTCTTTGGACTTATTCTCTAAACTGAAGTTAGACCCAAATCATCTACCTACTAATAGGGTGTTTGCTTTAATATCATTTGTAATGCCTCAAGGCAAAAGCAGTGAATAATCAAGCCAAGAAACACTAATGGGCTCATTTCAACTACTTAAGTCAAAAGTTTTAAGTTTGTATTAATAAGATATTCACAACTATAGTCTTGTAAACTAATATTACAACCTCTCACAATTTATATAAAATACTTAACCATAGAGTCTCATAAGTTATTTCTTTCTTTAAATAGTGGCAATTACTTTCCTTTTTAATTATTTGCATGTTTTAGATAAGATATGTTTTTCTTTACAATTATTTTTTACTCTTGTAATTTCATTAGTATAAATATTTTATGTAACCCTATGGGGTAAACAACTAATGAATAAATATTATCCTTCTTTTCAATATTATGTGAGTTCTTTCTTGTTTAATATTATACACTCTAATCAATTTTCCTTAGATTAGGGAAAGCAAACCATACAACCTACTTAAGTGTCATATCAAGTAGTTTGTATGAAGATCGATCTTTCCTTAGTATGTAATATTTGTTGGAGGAGTTGTCTATATTCCTTCCTATTTTCTTTCATACCAATTAAACCACAAAAACCATAAATATTATTATACTCTTCATCTAATGGTTGGATTCTCCTTAAATCCATACTCTACTCTCTTGTTCATATACTGGCTTAGTGATTATTTTGTCCTAAGTTTATCTTTAGAAAGATCTAAATAGTGTTTAGATTCAGTTGTTAGATTTAGGCATACAAACTCCTTTATATGCAATGGTTGATGAAGGATCATTATTAACTTAAACACTTTCATCATTGCAAGGGTAGAAGTGCAAAAGATCAATCTAAAAGAGTACCAAGGAAAGATCCAAGTTATATAGTTATTTTAAGTTCTTGACAGATCCTTAACCATTGTTTATTCGATTTGAAGAATGAAATTGTATTAGGGAATGATAGCCCATAATAACACCATGTTAAAATCTATTAAACCACTCTAAGGTAAACCCCTTAAACATAATTACTTATAGTAATCAAGTTTAGATCATAAGAAAAGTTAAGTTATTGTGATTTCTTGTTAGGAGTTTAATCAAAATATAAATTTAAGGGAAATTAATGGATCCTTTCATGAAGGAAATTAGAAAACATCAAATAAGATTAGGTGAGGACCATCTAGGGCTCAAGCATGATGACTCAAGTAAAAACCTTTAGGTAGGAGATGATTGGCAACTAAGAGATTGCCAACTCTAGGCCAATCAACCTCCTATTGAATCAAATAACCTATGGTAACCCTTATTTTTCCCCTATATCAATTTCAAAGTAAAATAAATAGAAACTTAGACATTTAGCTTAAGGTAACTGTGATTTGTGGTTCACTAATTGACATTACTTAGACTTTGCAAAAGCTTAGTGAAAATTGGGTAATTTGTTACTATTATATGATGGCTATGTATGCTATAGTTAGAATATAAATTGAATAAACATCAGATAAGACCTTTAATTAATGATTGTTGATTGTGCTTATACAAAATTCTATTTGCAAAAAGCTATTGGACCATTAGAAACCCACAATTTAAAAAGCTAGGCTTTTGGAACCTGCCCCATACTTTCAAAAATTAGTCTATTGAAATCCGCACCACACTTTCAACAATGGGTCTCTAGGAAGCTGCACCACGCTTTTAAAAATTAGGCTCCTAAGATCCAATAAGATGAACATTTTTAAGAAACTGGTCTCTTGGGTGCATTATGCATTCATACCTTCAAAATTGGGCTCTTGCATACATTATGGATTCATGTTTTCAAAACAGGGACTCCTAAGGACGCTAAGAATATGTATATATATATAGTATGCAGGTAGTGTAATATTTATATGTGCTTGTACGCAGTACTTATGATACTAGGCTTTACCGTTCACCCATTTAGAATTTTTCATTTCAAATGATTCTAATGATTGTGATTGTTATGCCTACGCTTATGACTTGTTCATTTGTGGAGGGTGTAACTATGATACCGACACTGAATGCGAGGGATTACCTAGGCTAGAGGATCTTTATGATGACTTGTTAATGGCTTTAGAATTTCCTTTTGAATTTTGGATGTACCATTTAGATAAACTTCCCTTTATCGATTACATTGAACTCGAGAATTTATGACCATATATACTTTACTTTGAGAGAATTTGGAGTTTTTATATGAATTTGTGATTATTAGTTAGATCTAATCCTTGCATGCTTGTACTTCGTTGCAAGTATGGCAAAGTCATCGTACCTCGGGGTTTTTGGGGCATCACATGTAATATGACGATTGAATATAATAAGTGACTTTCTATCCATATAACTTTAAAACCTTCAAGAATACATTAAATATAAAAGAAAATATGCTAAAAGTTTGGCGACAGTATGTCTATATCTTAACATAGAACGATGAGGATAGAAGGCAAAAGGATATCCAATGTAAGCTGTTGAACATGCACACATTGATACTGATGTGAAAATGTATGTATCGATAAAAAGAAAATAAATTTCGAAGAAGGTATATTGATCTTTGGCGTCAGTACGGAATTCTACCTAAATTTGTCAACACAAAGGAGCATCGACTTTCAGTATATTTATTATAAGTTGTGGCACACGACAGCCTATCAATTTAAGCCTTTTTACAAGACGTGTCAAGCCATTAAATTTGCACCATGGAATGTCTGCCATTACACCCTATATTCAAAAGATTGTGTGGATTTTCCATGTTCATGTCCACTCCAATAATTCATGAACTTCGTACTATGTATGACTGTTCTAATATGAGACAACCACTTGATTTCTGAATTCCGGGTCCAAAGTGCTTTCTCATTTTACCGGTTCCTTTTATCATCATCCGTCGCTTTTATCATCCCTCTCCGGAGTAAAAGTATTTTATTAGGTATGATATAAGGTGTGAGTGGGTAATCTTTCTTAAAAGTTACAGGCTATTCACTAGGATCTTGTTGTATCAAATAAGTTTTTAGTAGGTATTCAACATTATACTATAAATATTGGTTAGTAATTTTTCAAAATGTATTCGCACTGAGTAAAAACGAGTATAAACTTATATCTACTCTAAAATATATACTTTATTGTATACAAAATACAGGTTTCAAATACTCTGTATCTACCATATAATAATAATTAAATAATATTAATATATAAAAAAGAATATTGTTGAAATTTTTTCTACCTTAAAATATTATGTCTCTTATTAGCTCATATGTCAAAGTTATGCATGCTTTTTATTATTATTGTTTGGTAAATTTATTAAAAAGGGTTAGATATATATAATGTTTTGCTATCATTAATAGAAGTTTTGCCAAGGATAAAGTGAAATCTATCATTTAAAAAAGCAACTTTATTTTCCATTGTACCATTTGTGAGGATAAAAGTAGTATGTATTAAGATTTTATTTTTATGAGTTTATTCTTTAATAAATAAATATACTTTCCATAAAGACTCAAGTACTAAAAATGTGCCATATTGAATTTATAAGGAAAATAAAAAAAAAAATTATAAGCTTTATGGACTATCTTATACCTTGTAAAATCTACAAGGTATAAAATATATAATGGTTCCAAGATATTAAAGGATAGATTCTTTATCTAAAATTTGAAAACTTATACTTATATAATAGGGTATATGTAGACTCCTACTCCACTCACCTTGTAGCCACTCACCCCTAATATATGTATGTGTGTTTGTGTGCGTATTAGATGTAAGGATCCAAATGATGTTATCAAGTACATGCAATAAGAATCTTACCCTTCAAGTGACCTTAGAGAAGTTATGCTAGTTTAAGATAACAACTTCAAATTAGATGATTTGAAAGACACTCATGAATGAGAAACATACATATTAGTATGTTAGTACACTTGTGACAAGTAAAAGAGTTTAGAAGCATCAATTCCATAGTTCTTGAGATCTAACCCACACTTGTTATCTAATGAAATTCTCCTATCAATCTTTGTTTGATTCTCAAGCAAAGAAACTTAATAGCATAGTTATATTTCTCCATTCTTTTGTATTAAGTCAAATGATGAAGAATCATTAAGTATACATAGAGTTTAGTACTAATCATTTTTCCATCGCTTCGATGAATAACAAATGAGCTAAGCCTAGAGTCATTTATACGAGTCTAAAGCTATGTCAATCCAATTGATTATATATGCTTGCTAAAAAACGTTAAGACCAATTGAGTCAGCCTTAATAGTCCCTTTTCTAAGCCTACGTTAAACCCCCTCAATCATCTTAGGTTCTGAGCCTAATTCCTATTACTTAACCTAAATAGCTAGTCTAGTATGCTATTAAGACTAACTGAATTTTATATAAGAATAATTTTGCCTTCTACACCATTCCCCTTGACCAAAAGCCTGTTGCTAAGTCTAAGGATTTTAGTATTCCATAAGTTCTTTAGGCAATGAAGTTAATACTTGGATCACACACGTATAGCTGGTGAACTAAATTTGATTATGCCAAATGATGTGCTCAATGCTTACGCAGCAATTTATTAGGCACGCAATTTTGCAGCGCCATGTAAATGAGGACATCGCTTTGAACTTCTAAATTCCAATTTACTCACAGAGCAGCACATCGAAATAATTTTGTTGAATTTCACCTTGGTTCCACATATATTTACTTGTATGCGTAAGAAAGTTGAACCATATGAGAAAGAGATCGATAGAGCAAGAGAGAACCTACTTTAAGAGTGACTTTATCTGGAGCAAGCTAGGGAGATCTTGACGAAGTCTCGAAAGGGGATGAGATGAGGATGCCATTTTCATCAAGATTGGCTCCATTCATCATCATTCTTCAATCAAGACTGAGATTTAGATAGCGCATGTAATGTACATTTTGAGCATTTTGAGAGAACTGGAAGCTTGCGAGATATTTACTAGCAAATAGAAGTGAACTTTCGACCATTATGTTTGAAAATGTTACCTTCGAAATAAGTGTCTTGTATGGAGAGCTGTTGTAGTGAGGTTTCCGTTTTAAATGGAGATTTAGACTCAAAACCTAGATCAAGAAGTGGAGTACCATGTGAAATTGATTGGGATTAGATGAGAACCACGACAGGCACAAGGATGATAGCTTCTACCAAGTGCTGCTGAAGTAGTGTCAATTGCTAAACCCACTTGTACTTATTGTTGAATAAAAGTAGTGGATTTCCGGCAGTTAACTTGCATATCTAAACAGTTCTCTTTATTTACTTTATTTTTTGCTTGTTTATCATCATGCTTAATTTGTGTACCGGAGCTATTGTATTTGAAGTAAACGCGCAGAACTCGGATGAACTAATAACAAGGGCAATTTAGTTTTTTCTTTTTTATTTTTATCATATTCCTTCTTTATTCCATATTATTCCTTTCCATAATAATATAATAGATAAGTGATACTTGATAGGCCATGATATGGGTGCTTTTTTTTTTTTTCCTTCTTTTTTTCTCTCTTAAAGGATATTCCATTACATTGTAAAAAATAACTAATTCGCTATATATATTTTCTTTAATGTTTAGAATCAAGTCCTTTTTCCCCATCAAAATTATTTGCTAGAGCAAATGTACTTTGTGGATTCCTTCAAGGCAACAACATATAATTTTTTTACCCTACCATCTTGCGCTGTTTCCCTCTAATTTTCTGTACATTACATGGTAATCGCATTCCTCACTTACTCCTCACCCTTAAATCCATTTTCTCTTCTTCCCATTTCCTCACTTCAACAAGCCTGTTTGGATTGATAATGCTGGGATGCTGGTTAAAGTTTGAGACTTACGGTATTTCCATCGTCTTATGTATCATTGGCTACAGAAATGAATTTCATTACATTGCAGGTGAATCTATCACTAATACTACTTTGTACAAATTCATGTGTGGAAGACGCTTCCATCAGACTATATAGGAGGTCTCCACTTTTGTAAGATTGCCTATGTCATGATTTCAAGTGCTTCCCTTGTCTTGCCTAGTATGTTGTAAACTGTTGCAGCAATATGTGCTGGAGTCAGTCCGGCTTGAGTTAGTTGGTCTGCTGGTGAGCCATGGTCGATGTACCGATCAGGAAGAACAAGCGGTCTCCACTGCACCAAACATCCATCCGTTAGAAAAAGATTGAAAACATGGTAGTTCCTGTGTAAACGTCAGAATGTGATAGAATAACTTTGGTCTAGGATTTACCTTTGCAGTGCCATCTAGTAGGCCATCAAGGGCCATGAACTGAGCCACGTGAGACCCAAATCCTCCAATTGAACCTTCTTCAACCGTGATCAAAACCTCATGCGACTTAGCAAGGCTGCGGATAAGGGCATGATCCAGTGGCTTGCAGAAGCGAGCATCTGCAACTGTCATGTGTAAGCCACGGGGTTCCAACAAGGAGGCTGCAGCTAAACAACTCTGGACGGCTGTTCCGTAGCCCAAGAGTGCAACTCTTTCTCCTTCAATCAGTATCCTTCCTTTTCCAATCTGCTCAAGAAGAAAATACCGATATCAGTATCTATCTTCATGCATGATTTGCAATTTCTAAGTGCAGGAAATTAAATTACCTCTAGTGGTGTGCCTTTGTTTCCCAGTGGCGGCTGAACACCTACCCCATTTCCTCTGGGGTACCGGAAACAGCTTGGCCTGTCATCGATGGCAGCAGCAGTAGCAACCATGTGAAAAAGTTCAGCCTCGTCTGAAGGCGCCATCACCACCATATTTGGGAGGCAAGCCATAAAAGTGACATCAAAGGCACCGCAGTGAGTGGGGCCATCGGCTCCAACTAATCCTGCTCTATCCATGGCAAATCTCACTGGCAACTTCTGCAAATCCACGTCATGCA
The DNA here is from genome assembly GCA_024138015.1 of Lumnitzera littorea. NCBI lineage: Eukaryota > Viridiplantae > Streptophyta > Magnoliopsida > Myrtales > Combretaceae > Lumnitzera > Lumnitzera littorea. Next base: position 37,201,648 of record JAMXBB010000001.1, read on the forward strand.
CAACCTGTTGCATTCACCATATGCTCATGCATTAGTCAAAGAATACCAGCTATGACATTGTATTGCATTGATTAAAGAATTTGAAAGAAGCAATGAATCATTGCCTGATCATAAGCCCTCTGCATGAAGGATGAGTAGATTGCACAAAAAGGTTTGAGGCCCTCACAAGCAAGACCAGCAGCAAAAGTAACAGCATGCTGTTCTGCAATCCCAACATCAAAACATCTGGCTGGGAAACGACGAAGAAAGAGGTTTAATCCTGTTCCTCCACCCATTGCTGCATGTATAGCAACAATGTCTTTATCTGCCTCAGCTTCTGCAATCAAAGCTTCTGCAAAGTATGTTGTGTACGACTGGGTAGTAGAACTTGCCTTAAATTGCTTTCCAGTTGCTGGATCAAATTTGGTTACCCCTGCAGCAATGAAATTTCAAATACAGTTTAGCAAGTTCGCATCATTGGGTAAAAATAAATTAAGAAACTCTTGTGCCCTTTAACAACATATTCAAAATTTGACATCCAATAGTTTAAAAATGTTTCACTGCATATCATTGGTAATTGTATCGCTCAGATGTTAACTCGGTTATTACCATGATATTTGTCAGCAGCTTTCTCTGCATATGGATATCCCCGACCCTTCTCTGTAACAACATGAATAAGTACTGGACCTGTTGTTTTAGTACTCTTGACCTCTTTGAGAATTGCAATCAGATCATCCAGGTTGTGACCATCGACAGGACCAATGTAATAAAGCCCAAGCTCTTCAAAGAGGGTAGATCCGGAACCACTGATCATGCCTCGAGCATATTCATCTACTTTTGCAGCCAGTTCATGCATAGGCCCACCAATTTGCTTCGTAACACCCTAGAACAATGTCACGATGAAACAACATTATTATATTCTATTGTTCTATATGTTCTAAAAGTTTTCTTTATATTTCATCTGCAGATGAAACTCCATCTTACCTTGGCAACTTCCCTGAGCTCCCTAAGAGGCCTGTTTGATTGTAATCTACTCAAAGTGCTGCTCAGTGCTCCAACTGGGGGTATTGGACCATCCAGAGTGGCAGTTGGCAGGCTAACCTGCTTGTTGTCATTCAGAATGACAATCATGTCAGAGTCAAGGTACCCAGCATTGTTCATGGCTTCATACGCTTGACCGGCTGTCATCGCACCATCACCTATAACTGCAACTACATGATTTTTCCTTCCCTTAAGATCCCTACCAACTGCCATACCTGTGTGAGTGCATTAAACAAGAATTAAATGAGACTAGCAGAGATAAATTTAATTGCTCAAAAAAGCCGGAACAGGTTCAATCTGCAATAGAAGCAAATGGCAAGAACATCTCAGCAATCATGACCAATAAATCATTCCGTCAGAAACCAAATCCTTAAACTTAACAATTTAAGAATCAATGTAATCCTCATAAAAATGATCTATTCTGCTACTCCTTGGAATACTCCTCATGTCTGAATAATTTAAAAAAAGGAAGAGAAAAAGATATAATTACCTAACCCAGCTGAAATACTGGTGGAGCTATGACCAGTGCCAAAGCAATCATGTTCACTCTCAGATCGCTTTGTGAACCCTGCCAATCCGTTTGTCTGCCTCAGAGTATGCATCTTATCTCTCCTACCAGTCAGGATTTTGTGGGGGTATGACTGCATCATGATGGAACCAACATCAATTAAGCCCAAGACCACGATCTGCTATATGACCTGAAAAGATTCTCTACATCAAGTGAACAGGAAGAATGAACCTGGTGACCGACATCCCATAGAATCTTGTCCTGTGGGGTATTGAAAACATAATGAAGAGCAACGGTTAGCTCAATAACACCAAGACTCGATCCCAAGTGACCCCCGGTTTTGGAAACATTAAAGATCACATCTGACCGCAGCTCATCTGCAAGTTGTTTTAACTCCTGAAGTACATATAGAGCTAGTGTCAACTTCTACATGCAAATCACATAATTTAATAATGACTTGGGTTTCCTTATCCATGAAACATGGGCTAAAATACTAACAAAGCATCAATTTTAAACCAAACCTACATTTCTTATTCAAAGAAGTTGATGGCAGCATCAAATATTAACACGGTATATTAGAGGGAAAACGGGCATCATCAATTCACCCCATTTAATGATTACACTCAACGAGCTTTGATCATATCTCAACTCACACACGAAATTGAAGGGAGTAATGGGGCAAATTGTGGCATCAAATTTTGAGAATACACAATTCAAGTGTACCTTGATAGATAAATTCTTCATATGAATTGGATAATTTATGGTGTCTAAGAGAGGTGTTGGAGGCCTATGTGTATAGAAATCTCCTCTTTCAGACAGCGATGCATGAATCCGGAATGGCCTTTTCTTTACCTGTAAATACAAATACCAAACTCCAACTGTGAACACAAACATATAAAAAATTAATGAATAAAAAGAAAAACTCATATGGGTCTTTCTGAAAGACAAAAAAGCAACGGAACACAGGTCAACATTTAGTCAAAACCAACTGGAACTAGCAAAAGCATCAAACTGAATGCACCATGTGATTCTCCAACATGAAAAGGAAAGGGAAAAAACTTTCATTAACCTGATTAAGCTTGTGTTCTGAATGAGAATAACCAAGCAGATCTGTAACCCATAGAAAATGATGAGCAGAAGAAGAAGGAGAAGACAACAACGTAGTTTTACGAGAATCTGAAAATGCTGTCTTGTTGACTAATCCAGGAAATGAAAACCCACAAAGAGCCATTACAAAGGTTTCAACCCAACGACACCAAACAGAAAGAAGAAAAACGAACGCAAAAAAGAAAGATTATAACTTTCCAAATCTTTTTACAACAAAAATAAAGCACAAGAACACACCAACCCAATTCAGATTTCTTCTCTATAAATACAAAGAAACACTGAAAACACTTAATTTTATATTTTCGTATGATTTAAAAGTTTCCACTACTGCAATGAGGTGCTAGTGGCGGAGAGCGAGTGTTAGTGCAAGTTAATGTACTGTAAGCACAATTAGTTATCGCAATAAAACATAGGAGATTTTGGTTCCGACTATTTAGTAGGAGTATGATGTAATGGGAGGGACACGGAGACCAAAGTTGGCAGGTTCATTTTCATTGGGCCACGTCAAAAAGGAAATCGATTTCGGATAGATTGAGAGAAATGGGATATCGATAGAATAGATACATTCGGTAATGTATCTTGCTTTTGGCTGTTTAGCGGGTAGCGACCGCCCATGTTGGTTGATTGATGTTATAGATATATATATGAATGGAGTACGATAGTTATTCGAAATCCGATCCGTAGGTTTTGCAAAAATGAAATTCGAGTAAAATCGGCTTGGATCCACGTATAAACGTGTTTATATATACATGGATCCTGGTAAATTGTAATAATGTTATATTTAGGCTTTGTTATAATTACTAACTAGTTATGTTTAAAAATTATTATAAAAAAAAATGAAAATATAAAATAAGAAATATATAATTGCTAGGACATTTTAGAAGATTCTAGATTTTTCTTTTGTTATTAGCCTTTGGGGAGTGCCATCATCTTCTATTATATGATATTAGAATTTTATGTTTGTTGACTACTTACTTAAAATATCCGTACATAAAAAAATAAAATAAAATCATATTCTTAACATTATTCACATTTTATCTAACCCGTAAGATACTAAATGTCCGTTTCATATAGTAACCAACCCTACTTCTAATGAATAGTAAACTTGAGCTTGAAGTCCTCGGTAACCAAAACTTCTCCATAATTTTGTGGTATGCATAAATTCAATCTACACAATTAGCTAATTACACAGTGGATATCAGTTGACAAAGCACTCATAAGATCTCCGGTTTACTATGTTGATGATGGAAAAGGCATGTTCCTCTAGGAAGCTACTCTTTATTTTATCATTGATAGCCAAGTATTGGTGTTTTTATTCTTTTTAGATGATATAAAAAGAATTCAACTATCTTTTCATTATTTTCTTGATTTATGAAGCTCAAAGAGTTCTTAGAAATCATCAATTATCAAAAGTGTTGTGAGAAGGGATTTTTTTCCTCATGGATCTATGTTTTTCTATTCATTCTTCTTATGCCCATTTTTTTTTTTTTTTTCACTAAACGCTTCAATCTTACCTTACTTGTAGTTGGGATCGCGTGTTTATATCGGATTACCATTTTTCTTTTTGCCTCCAAGTCTGTGATATGTAATATGCTTTTTCTTATCTCAAGTGGTATTATAACAACCTTAATTTTAAGATAGTAGTGTTTCTTTTCGCTTATTGTTTATTTTTTCCTTTATGTTATATTGGTGAAATTTTTTTTTTATTATAATTGATTAGTTAAAACAATCTGCCTTCTATTGAATTGTACGAGTATTTTGAATTAAGCAATAGACATGTGGTCATATAATTATTCTATTTCTTTCTCATTTATATTAAAACCTCTTACATGTTCTTTGTTGATTAATAAGTACTAAATTAATATTTGAAAGATCCGTTTAACAAATTAAGTACAATAGATGATTTTTCTTATATATGTTTGATTATTTAAAACAATATGTTTTCTTTTTAATGAAACTCATAAAAATAGGTAATTTCACCTTTTTTGGACTATTGATGTGTTTTAGAGAATAATATGATTGAGAAATCATGGCAGGAGAAATGTAAAGAGGCTACATTAGCCAAAAAGGAAATCAAACACCATTCAGGAATGCAGTAATAGTTTTTTCAGTTCATATGTATCATCATTCGTTGGATTTTACCATTAAATAGCTTCGTCATTGAAGGTAAAACAATGATAAATCTTAAATTTGAGGAATGCTGTTGGGATCGTAGATATTTCATCAAGGGAGGTGTCAATTGTTTATTATTAGATTTATTTATTTTTCTATTTCCTTCGCTATGAATCGGTTAAGCTTTATTTGGGCCAAAATAAACTTTATAAAATAGAAATCAGCTTGGGGTAAAATTCCCCTTAGCTTTATGAAGCAAGAAAACCAAAGAACAAGCAAGAGAGTCTCCTTCAGAAAAGAAAGTTCAAGCCCATCTTAGGATGCAATCCAGTCAATACATGAGTTAGCTTTATGATATATTTTCCAAATAACAACATATGAAAATGATGATATGAAGTTTCCAATTTTTGCCATAGTCGATAAATCGTCCATGGACAAGACTCAATATTGTAAATGCTCTTTACCACTATACTGCAATCTGATTCAAATTCCATCTCCATCCAACCTTTTTCGAGCGTTATAGAAGCCTTGGCTTCTTCAGCATCTTTAACGTAAACAAACTTTGCAGCTATAATCACATCATCTCCTCTTTTATCTTTTACAACAAAACCAGCCCCCTGCTAGCCCTTTATTCTAATAAAAACGATCCATCACAATCACATTTTAGAATCTAGCTACTGGGAGGAAACCATCAATACTGTTCTTCAACAGCATCTGACATCCCTAAGCCTCCCTCTGCCGAACGAGAGATCTGCTCCATGTTCAAAGCCTCTTGATGGTTTACTTCAATCCTGTTAATTGTTGCATTAGGATCTAATATAGTAGCTTGAAAAAAACATGAATTCCTTTCCTTCCAACTTGCCATATTAGAACTGCCATTTTGCCGAATAGAATTTCCATTTTATTTCTATTGAAGTAATTTAGTTGTGTCGATGGTAGCAACCGCTCTGGGATGATGTTCATAGGATAGAAATCCCCTTGATAACCAAGAACTGGAAACCATTACACGATGAGTCTATTTACAAACGAAAAGAAAATATATATATATATATATATATATATATATATAGTTTCTCCCTTATAGCAAAAAGAATACAAAAGGGTCTAGTTTCAGTTTTCTTTCAAAGAGATTAAAAAGCTACTACATTTGAACATATCCTCCAAAGAAAATGTTTTATCTTTGTCATTACATCTAAACCCCACATCAACTTCCATGAACTACTCTTCTAAGATGTTGAAGAAGAAGCTCTATTTACTCGATCATTTTTGTTGGCTTTAACTTGATATTAGTATACCGATGACAAAGTACTGCCCATTCTTGTTACTTAACCAAATGATTCTATAATCGGCATCACCTTGACTTACCCTCACATCCATAACGGCACTTCTATGCTGCTCATTTAACAATCGATCAATACATCCCAGATTCCAATATTCTCTCTATGAATCTCTAATATCACAATCATTCAAATCAACAATTTAGCATTCAAATATTCCACCTGTACTTGATATCCCTCTAATAGGAGGTAGCCATGGATCTTTAAAAACTTGAATGTTAATTCCATTTTCCACTTGCCACAAGTAGTCTTTGATGAGATCCCTTCCAACCATAATACTTTGCCAACACTATGAAACATTTCTATACTTCTTTGCCATAAAGATACCTAGTTTAGGGAAATAAATAATCTTTGCTATAAAGATATCGATTTATAATTCTCCAAGCTAACTTTCCAAGAAGGAATTTATTATATGCAACCGAATCTCTAAAACCCAACACACCATTCATCTTAAGCTTAGATAGCTCCAAACATGATCTCCAATGGATCTTTCTCTTATCTCCCCCACCAAAATATTGCCACCGAAGAAGTTACCTCCTTACACCATGTGGTGGGAAAAGAAAAAACACTTGTCACATACATTGAGATGGCAAAGGCTATGAAGAACCTTGTTTCCTCGTTGTGACAAGAAGTGCTCTTCCACCCTTCTTGTTTCTACTCAATTCTTGCTTTGCAATTTCCAATTCCTCCTTAAATTTGCACATATTAAGAACATTTGAACATATTTGTCTAACCTCCCAACAATATTTCAACTAAAAAAGATTGATGATTTATCGAAATTAACCAATTGACACAAAGTTAAAACAAAAATTTATCCAAGATCTTCTATAATATCACTAGATTTTCAAGAGATGCCCTCATAAAATTAGTGAATTAGCTGTAAAAAGCAAGCAAGTGATCTCTAGGCTACTTCTCCTTATCTTCACCTCTTTTTAACTTCCATTTTCTTTTTCTCTTTGAACCATCAAAGATTAACCATTAATCACTAAAAGGAATAAATAAGGGGATATTAGATGTTTTGATAATATGAGCTGATATATGTATCATAACTTGCACATATTATTTGTTACTTTTGCTAACTAGGATTGTTAATTATGATGACTCATATAGTTAGTTACTTTTGTCATTAGTATATATAAAAAGGGTCAAAACATTTATAACTGAACTGATTTATTTTTAAGTAGAGTAACACTTTTACTAATCATTCATCAGAACTTTCTTCCTTCTCATTCAGACTTATATTCATGACAGACAACATTGGTTTTCTTATGTATTAGATCATGCCAGATGAATCAAGTTTGTATTTAATATTCTACTATGAGTATAGTTTGTTCACTTTCCTATTCCATTTATTGATCTTCAATTATGGGTATGCAATGAGGTCAGAGTAACAGTGATCTACGATCCATTATACCTTTCTGGTTCAAATTATCTAAGCATGTGCTTAAGGAATATTGTTTGTAATGGCTCAAATTTTATTGCTTAGAGTGGATCCCTTAAGATGGCCCTATGCACAAAACTTAAACTATGGTTTATTGATGGTTCATTAGTTAAGCTAGATGATGATTCAACAAATCTAGTTAAATGGATATGAAGTGATTATATGGTCCGTTGTTGGATCCTCAATTTGATAGTGAATAAAATATCAAAAAAAATTTTGTACCACCGAGGTCAAACAATATGGCCAAGTTAATGGTCCATTCATCTATCAAATTCGATAGGAGATATGAAATTTGCGTTAGAAACATATGATAATTGTTTTGTATTTCAACAAACTGAAAAAGTTATGGGATGAATTAGAAGAGTTGAACCGTTATCCTTCATGTTTCTATGGTATCTATCTAGTTGTACTTGTGAATTGAAAGGCTAACTTAATGAACACAAGCCATATCGTAAACTGATGTAGTTTTTACTTGGTTTAAATGATTCTTATGAGGTAGTACACAATCAGATTCTTGAAATGGGTCTACTGCCAAATATTAATAAAGCCTTCTATCTTGTTTAACAAGTAGAGAGACAGAAGCAGATCACTCTAGTTAATGATGCAAAATAGATTGCCTTTCAAGTTAATAAAGATGTTTCAAGAGTTGGTAATGATGAATGAAGGAGCAAAGGGACCATACAAAAGGTCTTTTATAAACATTGTCATAATGAAGGGCACTCTATTGAAAATTGTTTTCAAATCATTACGTACCTTAATTGGTATAAAGGAAAGAGGATTTCTAGCCTAGTGACGTAAACAACTATAGCTTTTGCTTGATTTGTGGATAGAACATATGTTATTTTAGAAACTCCTTTTAAGCATGATACTAATTTTGTGACATGAGTGTAGGTGGTTCGCATGACCTAAATCCTTAGGTTATTCCAGTTGTTTGCCAAGAAGTGTTGAGGCTTATGAAAGAGAATAATGAAGCGTCCACTAATGTTGTGCAATATGCAACTACTAATGTTGCATAATATGTAGGTACTAGTGTGTCTCCTTTATCTATTCATATGTTTAGTATTTTGAGTAACAGAATAAGCTCATGGATAGTCGACACAAGGACCACTAATCACGTGAACCTATATCCTTCCTTGCTTGAAAATAAATAGAAACTTCGTATTCCTATACCTATTAAACTACTTGATGGCAATACTAAGTTTGTAGAAATTGTTCATCAAGTTACCTTACAAGAAAATTTTCTACTTCCTAATGTCTTTCTTATACTAGCGTTTACTCATAATTTACTTTGAGTAAGCAAAGTAGTGCAAAACCAACAATTAACAGTCATCATTGATTCATCTTCTCTTGTGTTTTAGGACCTAATACCTAACATCATACTTCTTTTGCTAAGGAGACTTGTAGACTATATGAACTAGAAACTAAGCACTCATTGGAATGTAATTTTCATAGAAAAGGTGCAAAATCTGTTCATTTTATTTCCTATACTATAGATTCATGTAATAAAGATTTGGCACATTTGATTATTGCTAGATTGGGACATGCATTAGTTTCAAAATTAAAGAATTTGGCTATTTGTAAAAATCTTCAATTGAATGATTTTGCTTGTGAAGTTTGTCACCAAGCCAAGATATATAGATTGCCTTTTGTTAGAAGTTCTCATCATTCTACTTTTACATTCCATTTGCTTCATATTGATCTTTGGAGGCCTTATCACATTACTTCTATCACTAGTGCCAATTACTCTTTAACCATCTTAGATGATTTTAATAGATGTACTTAGACTTGTATGCTCAACAATAAGTCCCAAGTTTGTGCCATACTTACCAAATTCTTCAAATACATTGCTAATCAATTCCATATCAACCCCAAATTTGTTTACACTTGTCGAGCCTTATTTTGATTTTCTCAAATTAATCTATATTAAGCCCAACCTCCTTAATAAAATTTACTTGACATTAAATTAAAGAAAAGAAATTTAAAAAAAAAAATGGAGTTGCTAACCAGTTTAACTGGTAAAAATCGGAAACCCTAATTTGACCACTAGTTTACGGATATTCTAAAAACTTAATTTTTAGAAATTTGAACCAAAATATAGGATTCAAGGGCTAAGCTATTAAAACTAAGTCACTACGTGAAAATTAAAAAAAAAAATTGATAGGCTTTATTTTTGTAATTTTTCTAAAAATATTAAAAATATACCTAAATTCACAAAAAATGTAACTAAAAACGTTTTTTTATTATGAATTTTTTAAGATAAAAAAAAGGGAAATTTTTTTTTTATTTTTAGACGATTGCCTTGAATGTGTCTACGTACCTACTCTCAAGATCAAACGGGCCATAGTTCTTTCTTTATAAAATTTTTAGTAAGTTTTTTTTTTATTTCAAAAATTGAGCTAGGTTTATGCTTTTTATTAATTTATTATTTTAAGAAAAAAAAAACCTTAAGAAATCTATTTTTTTCTAAATAAAAAAAAATAACTAACTAAATCTTTTTTAAAAAACTCTATTAAGATTTTTTTTTTAATTTTTCAAAACCACTATATGTTAAAAATATTTTTTTTTATAAGAAAAAACATGATTTTCCAATAAAAACTTAATTCAACTAAATTTTATTAAAATGACTAAAAAAAATTGCAATAGATAAATAATAAGGAAAACCTATACTAAAACTAAAAAAATAAATTAATAAAGAAAAAAAAAACTAATGAAGTAAATTAATAAAAATAAATGAAATAAATAAATAACAAAAAAAAATTAATGAAAATTGCCCTAACGTCAGATCGTGTGCTCATATGTTCAGTTTGGGCAATGGCTAAGCGAGGATTTAGGTGAGCATACAGTTAGTGATGAGCGAGTGTTTGGGCGAGCGTATGAGTAGTGATGGGTGGGCATATAGGTAAGAGCAAGCGTGAGCACGGGCGTGACTAGATAAGAGCACGAGCGAGACTGGGCAAGAGTACGGGCAGTGATTGGACAAGAGCACGGGTAGGATTGGGAGAACACAGATGGGACTGGGCAAGAACATAGGTAACACTAGGCAATAGCATAGGCAACACTAGGTGATAGCATAGGTATGACTGGACGAGAGTACGAACGGGATTAGGTGAAAGCACGAGCGGTGATTGGGCACAAGCATAGCTAATGACTAAGCAAGAGCATGGTCGGTGATTGTGTGAGAGCATAGTCGATGATTGTGTAAGAGTATAGGTAGTGATTAAGCAAGAACACGATTGGTGACTGGGTGAAAGCATAGGCGAGACTGGGCGAGAGTACAGGCAGGTCTGGGTGAGAGCATAAGCAACACTAGGCGACAACATGGGTGGTAATTGGGCGAAAGCACGGGCAAACATGGGCAAGAGTACGAGCGACACTGGTTAGCAGCACAAGCGGTGACTAGGGTAGTGTTAGTTAGTTGTTACGGTGGTGTACGATGAACCAGGCAACAATAGCGGTGGTTTAAGTAGTGTTGAGTAGCGCTGGGTAGTGTCTCCTGCGGTACTGGTAGCGCTTATGGTGGTTTGGGTAACGCGTATAGGGGTTACGTATGGTGGTTTGGGTGTTTGTGAAGAAGTGTGATTAAAAAAAAAAAAACCCTCCTTAAATCCCCCGTTGAAATGATATTTATAAACCCAAAATCAATTATATACGAAAGATACGATTGCGATTCTTTAAAGATTCACCCTGACTTTTAGAAACCCTAGTCAGTTTGAGTATTTTTTTTTATTCTTCCAAAGCCCAATCCGATCTAATTCGATTCGCTACAATTTAGCCCAATAATTCCCTAATCTGATTTGAGCTCTTAAATTAGATGAATTTTTATTCTATATTGGTTTAACCTAAAATTAATTAAGCTCGTATCATCACCTAATCTGACAATCCAACTCAATTCAATTCAACACAACACGACTCGACTTACTATAACTTGACTTGATTTTCTTTTTTTCTTTTTTTCTTTTTTCATTTTTCTTTTAATTTTCGTTTTTTCTTTTATTTTTTATTATCTATTTTTATGTTTATTTATTAACTCGACTCAATTAACAAAATTGGTAAAAACAAGGTGTCTACAACTGCTCCTCTTTCTAGTGAAGTTCGATTAGAACTTTGCTACAAAAACAAAAAAGATACCCATTTTTGCTAAACTCAACTTGGATAATCTAAAGAGGATAGATTTATTTGAAATTCGTTTTTACTTGTGATTTAAAGTGTATAGATCTCTTCAAAAACTGATTTCACTTTAGTAACTTGAAAAGGTAAATCTATTTGAGATTTTCACTTTGTTTTCATTGGTGGATGACTTGAAGAGGATAGATCTCTTAGAGATTCATTTTGACTTTAATAACTAATTTGAAGAGGATAGATCTCTTCAAGATTCATTTTGGTTGATCCAAAAAGGATAGATCTCTTCGAAATTCAACTTTGGCTAATCCGAAGAGAATAGATCTCTTCGAGCTTGGTTTTGGTTAACCCGAAGATGATAGATGTCTTCTAGATTGGTTTTAGTTAACTGGAAGAGGATAGATGTCTTCAAGATTAGTTTTAGTTAACCTGAAGAGGATAGATCTCTTTGAGATTGGTTTTGGTTGACCCAAAGAGGATAAATCTCTTCAAGATTGGTTTTGGTTAACCCGAAGAGGATAGATCTCTTTGAAATTGGTTTTGGTTAATCTAAAGAGGATAAATCTCTTCAAGATTCGACTTGGTTTCAAAAGCTAACTTAATTCTTCTAAATATCTCTTTCCAAAGACTTTTAAGATTATTTTTCCTAGGACGGAAGAATTTCTTAGATAGCAACTGATTGACACGCTTAAATTGAATCCCGATATTCACTCATTCAATCAGCAGAATTTCACCAAAAGACTGTGATTGCTTCTTCTTTCTTTTTTCCTCTTTTCTTATTTTTTCTATTTTCTTTTCTTTTCAATAAAACCTTGCAAATTTTTTAGTCTTGTAACTGGACCATGCTCATGCCTTGAATTTGCTTTGTTAGACACTAAATTTTAGTTTCCACTTTTCATGACTTCTGAATGATAAATCTCTTTACGAAAGAAACAACATTAAATTATTAAGAACATTTGATTTTAATTTATTTGATGATTTAAATTTATTGGTAAGTGTTTAGTTTCTAAGTGTATGAGGCTAGAAAAACATCGTACTTAAAGGTTTATTGGTGAAGTTTTTTGTTGGTCAATGACCATTCAAATTTGAAAATATTCGTGGATATAAACTTTACTTGTAAATGATAAAAGATTAACCATAAACTTATTCAAGAAAAATTGAAATTTTTATTGAATTCAATTTTCATGAATAATATAACTTGACTGCGTCCGAATTCATTGGTCCCCTTAATTTCAAGCCATCCATTTCTATCAATACTAATATGCCTCATGATAATACCCTTTTCACCACATAAGAGCCTTCATAATTTAGAGCAAACTTACCCCTAAGGTCTTTTACATTCAGTAATACCTTCTTCAACACCAAGTCTCTTTCTTTGAAGTATCTTAGGCACACTTTCTTATTAAAAGCTTAGATCATTCGCTGTTGGTAACACTGACCATGACATATTGTTTCAAGACTTCTTTCATTTAAGAAATTCAAATGTTCCATCCGCTTCTTCACCCACTCTACTTCATTGAGCTAAGTTTTTGCCAATACTCGGAACGAAGGTATTTCTAGTTCCACTGGTAATACTGCTTCAGTTCCGTACACCAATGAATATGGAGTTGCACTAATAAAGGTTTTGACTAAGGTTCTATAAGCCATGAGAGTGAAGGGAAGCATCTAATGTCAATCTTTATAAGTGATCACCATCTTCTCAATAATCCTTTTGATGTTCTTATTAGCAACTTCAACTACTCCATTCATTTAAGGTCGATATAGAGTTGAGTTTCTATGGTTAATCTTGAATCGGTTGCACACTTCATCCATCAACTTGTTATTTAAATTTGTCCTGTTGTCTATAATAATAAACTCGAGTGCACCGTATCTTGCAATAATATCTCTCTTTAGGAATTTGACCACTACTCCTTTGGTCATCGTGGCATACGACGCTGCTTCCACCCACTTGGTAAAATAGTCGATTGCAACTATAATGAATCAGTGTCCGTTTGAAGCTATTAGCGAAATTGGATTGATCATGTCAATTCCCCACATTGAGAAAGGCCAAGGAGCTTATAACACATGCAATTCTTAGGGAGGAGCATTGATTTTATTAGCATACACCCAATAAAGGTGATAGTGCCTGATACAATCCGATTCCATCGTCATCTAAAAATACCCCATTCTCATGATCTTTCTAACTAACATATACCCATTCATGTGAGGACCACAAACTCCTTCATGCATCTTTTTCATTAATTTCTTGGCTTCTTTTTCATCTACACACCTTAGCAGGGTTGCATCTAGTGATCTCTTGTATAACGTGGCTCTACTTAACAGAAAATGAGTAGCCAACCTTCTTAAAGTTCTTTTATCTTTTCTATCAACATCTTCAAGAAACTCATCTATTTAAAGTAACCTTTTAATATCATGATACTAAGGTTCTTTTGATTCCTTCTCTTCAATAGTAAGGCAAAAAGCCAATTTTTCTTCTACCTCAATCTTTAAGGGTTAAATTTCTATCACATCCGTGACTTTCATCATTGACGCTAACGGGGCCAATGTGTTAGCAAATTGATTTTAGATCCTTGGAATGTAAATGAAAGAAATCTCTTGGAATTTTTCAATCAACTTGCTTAAATGTTCATGGTAAGGTATCAATTTCTCGTCCTTTGTCTTACATTCTCCTAAGATCTAGAATTATAAGAAAAGAATCTTTGTACTCTTTAAGTTTTTGTATTCCCATATCTATTACCATTTTGAGCCCCAAAATGAAGGCTTCATATTCTGCTATGTTCTTGGTATATGGAAATGTTAACCTTGCTACCATAGGGAAATGGTTACCCTCAAGTGATACCAATATTTCCCGACCACATTGGCTGCTCGATCAAAATACATCCTCCATCCCAATTTCTCACCATTCAATTCATTTGCCATCATCACATTTTCATTAAGAAATTATGCTTTTGAACCATCGCCCTCATCTTCTAATGTGTATTTTGCTAAGTAATCAACCACTGCCTACCCTTTAACTAAACTTTGACTTATATACTTGATATCAAATTCAAAGAGTAACATCTATCACTTTGATATTCTCCCAATCAATGCTGGCTTTTCTGCTAAATACCTCAAAGGATCATGTTTTGTCAATAACTCTATTGAATAATAGAGTATATACTACCTGAGCCTGTGCATCACCCATATTAAGGCACATTCCACTTTTGAATATTTTTGCTTGCCTTCCATGAATTTCTTGCTCAAATAGTATATAGGATGCACTTTTCTTCCTGTTTCATCTTTCTACCCCAGCATTCATCCCATCAACCTTCCCAACAATCCCTGAACTTCTTTTATAGTCTTAAGTGCTGGCATGTTCACGATTGCCTTCACTTTATCTAGATCTACTTCAATTCCTTTTCTACTAACTACAAAATCCAATAATTTGCTTGAAGTCACTCTAAAGGTGTACTTCTCTAAATTTAACTTCAGTTGAAACTTCCTTAATTGCTTAAATAACTTTCATAAAATATCTACATGATTTTCATCCTTCTTAGATTTGGTGATCGTATCATCCATATAAACCTCAATTTCCTAATGCATTATGTCATGAAACAAGGCAACCATAGCATGTTGATGAGTTGCCTCAGCGTTCTTTAACTCAAAAGGCATTACACGATAACAAAACGTTCCCTAAGTGGTAATGAAAGTTATTTTGATTTTATCTTCTTATACCATTTTAATTTGATTATACCTTGAGAAACCATCCATAAATGAGAAAAGATGGTTTCCGGCAGCATTATCTACTAATACGTCAATATATGGCAAAAAAAAGTTATCTTTTAGTGTTGCTTGGTTTAAATCGTGGAAATGTATACAAACACTAACTTTCCCATTTTTCTTCAACATTGGTATTACATTAGCCACCCATTCATGGTAATCCAACACTTCTATAAACCCGACTTCTAATAGCTTTTTTACTTCTTCTTTTATTTTAAGGAGTATGTGTAAGCCCTACAACCAGCGACTCGATGTTTCAATTGGTTGAAAGATCCGATCGAACCTAAATCATAAAGTAAAACTAAAAATATTAGTAAAAATGATCATGTAAACTTGAATTCAAGAAAATAAGTAATAAAATAGAATACTATAAAATTTTTAAATTTTAAGTATAATAATTGTTAATTATCAAAAAAGCAAAAAGTGTAATCTAATAACTAATAAATTACTAAAGATAAATTATATATATACTAAAAATCATAGAATGACCTAAATAATAATTAGAAATGTTCACATGTACCCCACATGTATTTATGTGTAGATAAAAAAACACAAAATTACTTAAATTGGCTAAAAACTTATTAAAAAATTAAAGAAAATTATTAATTAATTAAGAAAAAATTATTAAAGAAATAGGGAATGATGTGGATTTGGTTACAGCAAGTCAAGAATTGAAGAAGAAAAATTAACCAATCAAAATCAAGCAACACAAAAGGTAAAAATTAAGGGATTTGAGCAATATCTTGTCCAATTAAATGCATAATAATTACTACAAAACTCTATAAATAGGGAAAAAAATTACAAAGCTCATTTAGATAGTTAGAAGTCAGAAAAAATTGAGAGCATCGAAATTGGAAGAGAAAAATTAAGGTTAGGAAAAAAAAATAAGAAAACTGTGCAATTGGGGCCTTAGAAGGGAACCAACACCAGACGAGCACCTGGGAGTGGATGGCTACCACTACCATACGGTGGTGGTAGCGCCTAGATCGGCTGACAAGGCCACGACGATTGGCAGTGGTTGAAGCCACTCAGACCGCTGAGTTCGATTTCTAACCCGATTTTGTGTAATTTTATAAAAATAGTAAATATTCTTAGAAAATTATGAATTTTATTATTCTGAAATATTTTAGCATGTAGTTTTTAATAAAAATATTATTTTGATAAAAACATATCCTATGATATATAGTCCTTAAGAAATCATGCAAAATCAAGCCTATTTCAGTTTAGAAAAAAATAATCTTAGGAGTGTAGTTTTGAGCTTAAAATTTTTGTGTAGACTACTTAGATGATATAAAATAGTGCTATGAGGCCTGTTTTCAAAAAGTAATTTTCAAAATTTTTAGATAAATTTTAGGCCTCAAAATTAGGCATAAAATGGGTAATTTAGGGTTAATTAAGTAATTAAATAGTTAATTACTGATTTAGTAAATGATTATATATTTTGGGATGTTGAAATCTGATGAAGTATGATACTTGTAGTATTTAGGGTGTTAGATGCAATTATTAGGTTAATTATGTATTAAATAAGTAATAAGGAAAAATAGTAAATTTTAAGTTAATTTTGTAAATTAGGGTAATTAGGTATAAAATTTGATTTAAGATGAATTTAGACACTTTGAAATAATAATTGATGTTAGGAGATAGTAATTAAGGTGATAAAAATATTAGATGTGTAGTATGTACATAATAAGTCATAGTGCATAATACACAATTATTATAAATATAATAAATAGAAGATATTAGAGTAAAAATTGATATTATGATAATAATAGAAATATACAATAAATCTAATAGGAAACTTAAATTAGGGTAATTATATAAAAAATATAAGATTTTCTCATAATAAGGGTGAATTCGGTGATTAAATTAGGATTTGGGTATACCGTACGGACTAAAATACTATATAGAGACTAAAAATGATATTTAGGATATCCAAAGATAATACAATTAATTTTACATTATGGGTTGGAATGATTTTTTTTTAAGGTGTACGTATAAATCTCTAACAAAAAATTGAGTTAAAAACCTAATTTAGAAATCGATGTGAAAACTAAAACAAAACTTAACACAATTCAAGAAGAATTGTAAAAGACTTAAGACCTAGATAATTAGATATATTAAACCCTAAACAAAAGATAACAATAAGCGTTATAGGATAAAACCAATCTATAATAGTTATATGAAAAACTAAAACCACATTTGTATTATATGGATGATCGGCGATGGCTTAAGCGAGTGGGACCTCAAGTGAGGGAGCGAGGAGTTCAGGTAAGTTGGGATTAATACGATATTGTATTTTGGAGGCTTGAGATTATACCTCATTGTACTTGTTAGATAGTTGGTTGTGTGCATGTGCTTGATTATGAGTGATACTATGATTCTGTTTGTTGTTCTGGCTTGCATTGTATGAAGTGATCAATCACTCTAAACTGAACTTAACAAAGATATGACTTGTAAACCTAAATCAAACTTACATAGCAACCCATTAAGGGAAACCTAGGATTCTTCGACCAAATATCGACCCCTTTGAAAGGGATAGCGCCGGATGGCATAATGAGTCCCTTCTTCATCCTTAATCAAACTAAGTGATAGGTGAGGAGGTTGCGGTAAAGGTGAAGTCAATGGTTCGAAGGTAGTCGCGGGAGGAGTGATGTCTCCTTTGCATAAGCCTAGGTTTAGTCGTGAGCTGTTGCATTAACGACAACTCCTCAACCCAGATTAGAGTCGACATAATTTCTTTAATCTCATGACGGGCTGGATAACGTCGTGCGATGACATTTGCTTAAACATGCATTGCACCAAATGATTTGGTTGATAACCTTATTTGTGTTTGTGGTGTAGTTTTAAGTCCTCCATCCTAACTTACTAAGCTGTAGTTGGTTATATCCCTATAGACGTTGTACAGGTACTGGCTAAGAAGTGACTTACTACTTTGAAGCTAGCAACTACTAGATCCTAGGGAGTGACAAAAAAAAAACATTTGAAGAACAAACTTATATTTTTAAGATCTAATCTTTTATTTTAGAATTTTTCATTTCTGAATAACGAAATAACTAGGAAATATATTACGGTGTAATGTTATAAATGTTAATTATAACAACTGAATTATAGTGTATATATAAATTTTCTCACTTTCTTAGGTAAATGATTTATTTAAATTACAAACTATTTACTTCAAAGTGAGTTAGTCGTAGATGCCTTATGTAGATCAAGTCTAGGATGGCAGTTGTAAGGCCAACTTCTATCTTAGAATGGTTTATACGGCAGGATTGTTACGACTCTGCCTCTTCGAGTGTGGCAGTATATCCGGCCTAAATCGTCTAAGCTTTTGTCTTTTTAGTTTAATTTTCTCCTTGGTTGGCAATTTATGAACCATAATAGACGAATCTAAATCGGGCATATCTTCATAAGACCAAGCGAATATACCTAAGTATTCTGATAGCAATCGGGATAACTCCTGTTTTTGATTATCCGTTAAACTACCACCAATTTTCAAGTTTCATGGACTTTCCTTTATCCCCAAATTAATCTCATCTATCAGTTCATCAATAATCACTCTACCCTGCTCATGCCGATGCCAACTCTCTTGAATTTCGTTTGGAGTCTCAATATCATCTCCGATGTCTGACCTAGTAGGGTCGAAGGTGATATTGGTACTTTCATCATTTACATGCACGAGATATCTATTATGTTCAATGTTTTTATCGGATCTGGAGAATAAAGGAAAAAAGAAAAAGGACAACGAATAAATGATAAAGAAGAATTAATAGAAAGAAAGGAATGACTTTAATTGAATGAATGAATTCAAATTGTCTTAAAGGAAAAGTTTAACTAATCGAACTAATTATCGAAATAGAATGTTCCTTATTAATTTAATTTTGCGTTTCTAAAGAGACTTATTAACGGGAACAGAAAACTAGTTGCATAAGAAAACTGGTATACCAATATCTTCCTTCTTGTTTGGACTAATGATACATTACTTAGTTAAGGCCTTAAATAGACTGGCTACTTCGGGTTCTTGAACACCAGCAGGTACTAGGAACGTCTAGTAGATGTTTGGAAAGTCTGTGTGAGCATAGTATAGCTGATCTCCTCTATTGCTTCTAGTTTTAGCCTCATTTCTTGAATCTCCTTCTCAATGGGCTCATACCTAAGCCTAAATGTTTCAATCTGCTGCTTAGGCTGTTTTAAACGACCCCGTACCCCCTATCTTGCTTCTTTGACTATACTAACTTCATTAAAAGTTTGCAACCCTAGCTTTTCCAATTCTTCATCCCCAACATTAGGAATAGTCATCTTTTTGTAAATCTCGTAGTCTTGCTCCCTAAAAATAGTAACTAACTGCCTGTTGGCTATGAATTTCACTTTCTGATGTAAACTGGATGGAATTGCCCCTACTGAATGAATCCACGATATTCCTAATAGAAGGTTGAAAGTTCGTGGTATATCCAGAACTTAAAAGGGAATAGTAAACACCTATGAGCCAATCTCAACTTACAACCTAATTTCTCTAATTATCTCCCTTTTTGATCCATCACAAGCTCTTACTGAAATTGAGTTAGGCTTTATCTCAATTGCATCGACTCTAAGTAAATTTAGTGTTGCTAAAGGACATATATTCAATGATGACCCATTATCTATTAGAATTCGAGCAACCACTTTCTTTGCATACTTAACCTCTATGAAGAGGGGTTTCATGTGCTGGTCTCTATCTTTACCTAGCTCATCTGGCAAGAATGAAATCTGATCTACTACAAATATCGAGTTTACCATTAGCCCTAGTTTTTCAGTAGAAATCCCTTTAAGTACTTTGACATCCTTCAAAATTTTGATTAATGCATCTCAATGAGTATCTGATGACAACAGTAGGCCCATTAGGGAGATTTAAGCTAATACTTTGGCTAACAGATCCATTATCTTATATTCACTGGCCTTTACTATTTTCTTGACAACATTCTAATCTTTATCATCCACATCTTCAAAGATCTTTTGAGAAGCCTCTTCCACAACAGTCTTCCTTTTTGCTTCCTTGTTTTGATTATAAACTCATCCCAAGCGCATAAGCCTACCAACCATGTATGATAAGTACCTAGTTGTCTAATTCACTGCCTGGTAATCCAAAGGTGCTACTTTGTAATCTTCTAAGGCTATTGGGACATTGAAATCAATCTTTTTGGGCTTTCCAATTCCTTAACCTTCTTAGTCTTCTTGTCATACTAAAAAACCAACGGCTTGGGCCCATTTCTAATCATTCAAACCATCTTAGTTACCTTCTTGGCTTTTGTAATAAGTGTATCTTCTTCTTCAAATTCTAGACCCCATCTAGTGGTTAAGGCGTCAGCATATATGGCAGGTGAAATGACGTAATCTACTAAATACTCAAACTTCCTTGACGGTTCTCCTAGGGTATTAATCGTCGGATCTTTGGCGTCATATCTTTTTATAAGCTCCTTCTCAGTACTTCTCTTTCACGGTTTTGGAATTGTCATAACCATAATATCAGCTTTCTTTATCTTCCCATCCTTCAATAGCTGATATATTACCGATCTAGTCTAGGTCCCATCTCTGAGATTCATATTTTGCAAATACTTGGCTTGCCTCAGATTCCAAGCTATCTCCTCAATAGTGATAGGGAGACTATCTAGATCAATCTCTAGTTCAAAAACTTCAGTAATGATCATATTGATTGAATTTCCATGATTCGATAGAGGGTTGTTACCCACATTGGGAGTAGGAGTCTAGATGAAATCCAATTGAACCAATTTAGCATCAATAAGATCCTGGATCTTATGTCTGAGTCTCTAACATTGTTCCGTATAATGCCCCACTTACCCTAAATGATAATCTCAACGAAGCTCCTGGTTATAATCCCTCGATCTTTGTTCTTCCCTTGGTATTTCAAATGTTAGAAGGTTCTTTTTCCTTAGTCATGCAAGAACTTGGCTTAAAGAATGGGAATATGTGTAAACTGTCTTCTTTATGGGCGGTTATTTTGATTTAAATTTGGCAAAGGATTAGATCCTCCAATTATGGCTACTAGGGCTGCGGGTCTAACAAGGTTGCCAATATTGACAACGCTTACGGTGGCTTCTTTAGCTTTGTTGGAAAATCTTATTGGAGGTGTCTTCTTCTCAGCTGCTTCAAGATTAGGAAGCCTTCTAATAGCAATAGCTTCCTTAATTCGGTACCCTAAGGCCACAATTTCTGTAAAGTTGGAGGTAGGGTACCCAACCAGATATTGGTAATATGGGCTTCCAAGAGTGTTGATGAAGGCAAAAGTCAAGTCCTTTTTTGTCAAGGGTGGAGTTACCCTAGTTGCCATGCCCCTCCATCTCTGAGCATATTTTTTAAAGTTTTTATTGGCCTTCTTTTGTAGATTATTCAAATCCTACATAGACGGGGCTACTTCAATGTTAAACTTATACTGGTTGTAGAAAGCTCATGCTAACTTATCCCAAGTATTGATCTCATTCAAATTCAATTGGCCATACCAAGTTAAGGTGAGCCTAGTCAAGCTGTCTTGGAAAGTCTGGACCATTACTTTGTTATACTTGGTGTATTTTCCCATTTTCTTAATGTACAACCTAGTGTAAAGCTTCAAGCAGCCAGTCCTATTGTATTTCTCAAATTCCAACACTTTAAATCTTTCTAGGAAGTCATCGTCTTCATATGTTGGCAAATTAATCATCCCCATCTATTCAAACCCGTTAACCATTTCTAGGGTTTTCATTTTCTTGGTTAACTTCTGCATAAATTTTCTTTCCATACTTTAACATTAGGGACTGATTCTTCATCTTCCAATTCAGGGGGTGGGGTCATTTCTGCATTTCGATTTGGGTTAACCTAAAGTCATTGTCTGTCGTTAAGAATCCCGATAGCCTGAGTGAGAGCTTGAATTTGTTTAGCCATCTTATTCATGTTTTCTTCCAACATTATTACTCTTGGGTTGGTCTTGGTTTAATTGACATTTCCAATACCCTAAGTTTACATCCTAGCTTTAGAACAAGTGAATATCAAGCTTCTAGTTGAGTCTACTTGTTTGGATGCTATCTTCGAAATCTTACATGAAAACTCAAGTTTTAGACTTTTTGGTGATTTAAAGATTTTTTTTTTTTTTTGTCGTTATGTTGTTTGGCTCTTTTTTGTGTTTTTTTTTTTTTCAAATCATCTCTTATTTTTTTCTTTTAAAAAATCAATTGAACAAATAAATGAATAATAATAATAATGAGTAAGAGACTATGTAATTAATAAAAATTTTATTTACTAAAGTTGTAAATTTATTAATCATATGATCCAACTTATACAACAGACTAAAAGAAAAGAGAAGAAAAACTCCTGACTAATCTTCCTAAAAACTTAAATCTTACATTTACAAGAGTCGGTAGATCTGGCTAGGATGGGCTTTATTAACTTCCCTCATAAGTCTTCGTATCATAACGTCCCTTTCTCGGATCTTACTTCTCAAGAATTGATTTTCTTCTAGCAGTCTCTCATTTTCCAACTTTAATTCCTTGATGATCTTCTAACTTTCTTAGAACTGGGCTTTAACTCTAGCCTGTATGGTGTCTCGATAGGCCTACTCAATGGGTGAAAGACGTGTTAGTTCTAGCTTATGTCTGAATACGTCCAGAGTTTCATACCATATCTTTCTAGTCATCTTCAACTGATCATAAATGAACTGGTTGGTGGCTCGGTATTCTCTGACTTTACCTCTTAAAGTTCCGTTAACTATCTTTTTGACTTCTCTCCATTCCTACAGCTTTATGAGTTCTGCTAGTCATCGAATCAGAGTAGCCCTAGGTAGATAAGGATCTTGATAATTTGTTGTGACAACGTTTGAGGAGTCTCTGTAAGCTATCTCTTGAAGTGGACCCAATTGTCTAGTAACACAAGTTAGGAAGTATCCTATATAGCTAATAATACTGATAAGGGGGACTCCTGCATAGTCGGTGCACCCTAAGATGGCTTGAGTGCAGTTGTTCCATCTAGCTATCCACATAAAGTTTACTGGTTGCATTTTGCTGATAACTGACACCCATCCATTAAACTGAGCTTCATCCGGTACCTTGAGGTGGTGGGTAAAGTCATCAATTAGATTCATATTTTTAGTTAGGGGCTCTCTGAGAAGATTCCTCCATACCCTTGTGTGACTAAGAAACCATACAACAAAGATTATAGGGTTAACCGTAAAATAGCCATGCCTTTGCTTTTTCAAGTGGGTGAGTGTCCTGAATTGTTCTACTAGTAACGCTAGTATATAGGATTTACAAGCTATGAATTGAGTCACTAGCTCAGCAACTCTATAATGGACTTGACCATATCTAGAGGGAAATAGCACTGTTCCAAACATTGCAATAATAAATGCATTGACCCTCTTTTGGGCCTATGATTCATATGCTCTACAAAAGATCTGATGACATCTTTGATAGGCATTTGGGCTTGAAAACCACTCCACTAATCTTAGGATGCTAAGACATTTTTGGCCCTTTGAAGACAAGAATGGCGGCAAGGCTGACTTCGTAACTCCCAATAATGTCATGAAAGCTTTCTCCAGTTAGACTCTAAGATCAAGGATAGCTATGCCTACTTCGAGGGGTAGGACACTAAGTAACTGCGAATACTCTTCTATAGTAGGTGTCAATACATTTTGGGCCAAAGTTGAAAGCTGCAGATTCTAGATCCTAGTAATGGATAAGGGCTTGAATTAGAGGCCAGTGGAGCTGGACCCGCATAAGGGATATGACTGGCTCGATCTTCTTATGAATGTAGTCTTACTTGGCAAGCGGAAGCTGATTCAACTAATCTCTCAGGATGGCTTTGGGGAAAGAGTACTAATCTAACTGGACTTTATGGATGGGCTTTAGACTGATACTGCCTTGACTTTCCATATTTATATTACAAAAAAATATATATAAAAACAAAATAAAAGGTAATAATTATTTACAATAAGGCCACTAAATTTAGAATAAAGTTAGACTGATGTTAATAATTTCACAGCTTTTTCAAAGATTTTTTTAGAAATTGCACTGCCTTTCACTAACTAAGGAGCAATAAAATAAAAGAATAAAACACATATAACATAAGGAAATAAAATATTCATAGGAAAACAAGCATAATCTAACATATAAAAAAAAATGCAATATGTTACACATAGATGTAATGCAGTAGGGTTGATAATTAATAAATTATAGAAAGTATAATGAATTTGTTGTCAAGAAACACCCTTATATATAAGTAGGTTTGAAATAGAATTTTTAAAAAAATGAAGCTCGTGAATACTTATATATAAGGGTTATTGGTTTTTTTCACTTTCTTGAAGAATAATATCGAGCTAACTGTGGATTAATTAGGTCTTTCTTATAATTTAAGAACTACCCCTTTTTCAAAAAGGATGATGCAAGAGGATGGGGTCTATAGATCCTAAGCTTTGTAGCTTCAAGGCTTTTCAAAGAGAAGCCTAGTGGGCTACATCAAAGCATAAATGGGCTCGCCTATCACCACTAGACAGGGGTAAAGAATCTAACGACCTGAGGGTTACACAATAGCGGTCTGTCTTAGGTTCCTAATGTGACCTAGGTTGGACCACATCTAGACAATCTAGACATACAGATGGTTAATTAAAAACCCCTTTAATTCCCCTAAAGGGCCCATTGGCTTAGGCTTTTCTTATTAAGGCTTACATCACTAAAAGATAATTAGTACTAGTATAATATAATACAAAAAGAAAATAATAATATAAAAACCCATCAAATTTTTTTTTTCACATAGCTAGCCCACCAAGAGTTCCCAATAGAATCGTCAATTCTGTCGAGTCCTATTTTAATTTCCTTAATTTAACTTATATTAAGCCTAGCCCGCTTAATATAAGTTACTTGACATTATATTAAGGAAAATAATTTTTTTTAAAAAAAAAAATAGAGTCACCAACAAGTTCAACTGATAAAAAATAAAATTGGAAAACCCTAATTTGACATTAGTTTACGAATATTCTAAAAAATTAATTATTAAAAAATTGAACCAGAAAACTAGGTTCGGGAGCTAATCTATTAAGACTAAGTCACAATATGAAAATTAAAGTAAAAATTGATAGGCTTTATTTTTGGAATTTTTCTAAAAATATTAAAAATATACCTAAATTCACAAAAATGTAACTAAAAATGATTTTTTATTAGGAATTTTTTAAGATAAAAAAAAGGGAAAAAAGTTTCATTTTTCTTTTTATTTTTAGATGGTTGTCCTAAATGTGCCTACATACCCATTAGTTTGGATCAAACCGACTACTGTTCTTTCTTTATAAAATTTTTAGTGAGTAGGTTATTTTTATTTCAAAAACTGAGCTAGGTTTACATTTTTTATCAATTTATTATTTTAAAAAATAAAAAACCTAAGAAATATAATTTTTCCGAATAAAAAAACCCTAACTAACTAAATCCTTTTGAAAAAACTCAATTAAGATTTTTTTTTTATTTTTTCAAAACCACTATGTATCAAAAATAATTTTTTATAAAAAAAAACATGATTTAAAAAAAAACTTAATTTAACTAAATTTTATTGGAATGACTTATAATAATTGCAATAAATAAATAATAAGGAAAACCTATACTTAAACAAAAAAATAAATTAGTAACGAAAAAAAATAACTAATGAAGTAAATTAATAAAAATTAATGAAATAAGTAAATAATAAAAAAATTAATGAAAATTTATCTAACATCGAATTATGTGCTCGTACGTTTATTTTAGGCGACAGGTAGGCGTTGTGGGTGAGGATCTAGGTGAGCGTGTGGGCGGTGATGGGCCAGCATACGGGCAAGAGCGAGTGTAAGCATGGGCATGACTAGGCGATAGCATTGGCGGTGACTGGGCAATAGCACAGGTAAGATTAGGAGACAATACGAGTGAGACTGGGCAAATGTATGGACAAGATTGGGCAACAGCACAAGCAGTGATTAGGTAAGAGAGCATAGGTGACACTAGGCGATAGCACGAAAGAGTGTAGGCAGGAGCACGAGCAACGCTAAGCAACAGCAAGGGTGGTGACTGGGTGTTGTTGGGCAGTTGTTGCGGTGGTGTATAGTGAATTGAGCAGCAACGGTGGTGGTTTGGGTGGCGTTGGGCAATATGTATGGATAGCACTGGGCAGTGGCTCCGGCGATGTTGGTGGCATGTGTGGTGGTTTGGGTGGCGTGTATGGTGGTTTAGGTGTTTGTAAAGGAGTATGATTAAAAAAAAAAACCCTCCTCAAATCCCCCATCGATGTGCTATTTATAAGCTCAAAATTAATTCTTTCCTATTAAAGATACGAAAGATACGATTGCAATTCTTTAAAGATTTACACTAATTTCTAGAAACTCTAGTTAGTTCAGGCTGTTTTTTTTTATTCTTCTAAGGCTCGATCAAATCCACTACAATTTAGCCTAATAATTCCCTAATATGATTTGAGCACTTAAATTAAATGAATTTTT
Source organism: Lumnitzera littorea (assembly GCA_024138015.1). Classification (NCBI taxonomy): domain Eukaryota; kingdom Viridiplantae; phylum Streptophyta; class Magnoliopsida; order Myrtales; family Combretaceae; genus Lumnitzera; species Lumnitzera littorea. The sequence continues at coordinate 37,228,515 of JAMXBB010000001.1, forward strand.
ATTCTATATTGGTTTGACTTAAAATTGATTAAGCCTGTATTGTCACCTAATCCAATAATCTAATCCAACTCAATTCAATTCAACACAATACGACTCGACTTATAACTCGACTTGCTATTGCTTGACTTGATTTTCCTTTTTTATTTTTTTTATTTTTCTTTTTATTTTAATTTTTTTATTATTATTTTTCTATTTTTCTGTTTATTTATTAACCTGGCTTAATTAACAAAATTAGCAAAAATGAATTGTCTACAATACTAATAATGGGTCAAAATTTGTATCTAATTCTTATAAGTCCTTGTTTAATAATCTAGAAATAATACACCAATATACCATAGTCTATAACCTCAACAAAATGGGTGAGTTGAGAGGAAATACAGACATTTACTAGATATCACCTAAGCATTTAAGCATTAAGCCAATTTGCCCAAAGAATTTTTGAGCGAATGTATTCTTGCTATCACTTACCTTATAAATAGTAATGTTATCAAACCCAACCTAGGGGGTTGACCCAAACACGTGAGAGTATCAAGGGTGAAGGGGTCAAATTGGGTTTAATTGGGGTTGAACTAGGGTTAATAAAGAAGTAAAAATTCTAGGACTGTTTTTGAAAGTCCTTTTATTGTATTTTTTTTCCAAGATATTGATATATTATCAATGTCCTAGATTCTCATATTTGATATTACTAGGATTAATGTAAATATCAAATCTATCATTTTTTACAAAAATTTAAGTTTCACATATATAAGTTTATTACATTTAATCATGATGAGAAATTTTTATTAGTAGTTCATTATACATACGTATATTTATCCTATCTCTAATAATAAGCCACAGTATAATACTACATACATACATACATACATACATATATATATATATAGTCCTATGTTTGTTCCTTTGGTCAACCTATAGTACAACAATGACCCCTCATGAATTTGGAAGATAATTAGTAAGTCTTGTATCTAATTCAATTTGAAGTCATTTACTTTTCATTACTATGACAATTCTTCTTAGAATGATAAATGCTTACGTGATAGTACAATAGGAAATCAAGATTATGGGCAAATAAATAGTGATGAACATGTTAGTCCAATTAGGAAGCGATTGCAAATTTGACAATTCTTCTTAAATGTTTGGTTGCTTTCCTTGCTTTATAGAAACTCTTAGTCCCATATTGGTAATTTATCAATATATTAAAAAAGGCTACAAATATAAAAGGACTCCTCAAGTACATTAGTGAGATATAATAGTAATGCATTCATTGCATTAAATGCTTTGGGGCTTACAGTTGTTGGGCCCCTAAATAGTTAGATCCTAACTAAGGTATCTATATTAAATAAGTTTTTATTTTTTCAATTTAATTTTTAAGTTTTTTCTTTTAATAACATTACTACATGAGGACCCAGATTTACATTTTCAACAGAAATATTACATACTGAAATATTATGCAACAAAACGGGCCTAGTAGAGGTGCTCCTTTACATTAAATTTAAGTGTGCTTTGTTAGAATTTTAAGGAGAAAACAACATTAAATATAATTTAAAAGATAATAACATAATATATGCTATATTATCTTTCTCAAATAGCTGTAATATGTCGAAGTATTATTGATCAGTGTCCATCACTAGATAATCCTAATATCCAATTAATCTTTTCTCACATTGGTTGGAATTCCTAATAACTCCCGATTTGTAAGCACATGTTTGCTAAAATTTAACTATAACAAGCATGACTATTGACTTACGTGGAAGCTGGTGAGGGATTCTTATTCCCATGTTCGTTAAAATTTAATCCAGAAAGACCGCGACTATAACTTTATTGGCTGCACCGTATGTGTCTATTAGGAGCCTGAATGAAGGCACATATTTAGTGAAAGCAATCAGACTTCTATTATCACTAAGAAGCTTTTACATGGAAATGAGATTAAACTTCAATAATAATACAAAGGGAACATCATAGAGAACAAGATTAGGAGAAATAACAACTGACTCTTTGTGTTTAGATTGCATAAGTAGTTTATTAGGCAATTGAATATAACAATCTTGAATTGACACATAAGAATGAAAGAAATGGATTGAACTAACTATATGATCACTTACACTTAAGTCTAAAACCCAAGTAATAATTGTATTCGAAAAAGAATTGGAAGGTGCAAATAAAACATTACTTACTATATAACTTGACAAGAATCAACCCCTCAAACATATCACTTGCAATTGAGCTAGAAGACTATTAGGATTCATTCGATGAGTACTAGCTTGAGAATCATTCAAGGATAAAGATTCCATTGCCAACTAGGGATTACTTCACTTTATCCAACTTGAGTGCCAAAATTTAACCGTATTCAAGGTAATACTCAAACTACCAAATACTAGGATTCTTTCTAAGCCAAGCTGTTCAACCCCCCAACCAAAGCCAAGTTATCTAATCACCCAACTTGTAGAGACTTCCATCAATACCCTGCATTCAAAATTTGACCTACCCCAAATTAGGTTAGCCAAGTTTTCTATTTTCTTACCGACCACTTTTAAGCTGAATCCAACAAATGTTGAGCTGTTAGAGAGCTTGCACTTACAAGAGCAGCCAAACACCAAATCGTCACGTATCTTCTTACAAAACATTCTAGAATGCTTCTTTCTTCCGTACACTGTACAACATTTGTCATTTTTACCTTTTTTAGTATGTCTTAGTTATTACATTAGTAATTTACCATTTTCTCTTTTCCTTATACGCATGTAATCTTAATGGGGCTAGTATATAAACCCCATTTATGTATAAGTAAACATTATATTACTTCATCATGGAATAAATAATTTTAACCTTTGAGAGCAGCTAACCGTGTTTTCTCTTTTCTTAACCCTTATCTATTCCCTTTACCAAGAAGTAGTGGCAAGTGACCCTAATCCTTACTTGTGTGTCATATCAAGTAGAGGTTAGGTCAAGTAGGATCAGTTAGCACTTCATATCCAGTTAGTAACTGCTTAGGCTTTGCTAAACCCTTTTGTTTTTCCTTTAATGTGACTCATTGTGGTGCTGCCTCTATGCATACGATCTTAGAGATGCATTAGCTTAGTTGATATCAGAGCACAGTTTCATGAGGGAGCATATGAAGTTTTAGTGAAGTTATATTCGTGTTGCTATTAGTAGTTGTTGTGTTTTTCCATAGTTACTATTGTGCTGCTCTTGGGTGTATTAGAAATGATGTGCTTAGGAGCTTAGTTATCACTAAGGTTTATTCCAGGAGATGAGAACCAAATAGGTCCTTCGAAATATTGAAGAAAATAGAATAGGAAGGTCGACAAACTGAATGCAGTAGTTGATGTGAAGCTGCTTAAAAGATACGACTTACCTACAAACGCAACATAACTAAGCACTTCACTTAATGTAACACACAAGCTAATGTCAAGGTCCACTCGCTATTAATCTTGAGTTACTCGACAAGACTAGATAAGAATGTATAAAAATAGACTTAGAGAGGAATATCTCACAAGGACCAAAAATATTCAACATCTCTAAGGAATATTATCTCCTTTAGTTATAATGAAAAGGGACTATTTATAGTAAATCCCTAGGACAATATTACAAATAAGGAAAATTACAAAAAAACATACATGAAAAGGAGATTCCTAGTACATACGAAAAAGGATAAAAAGGATAAAAGACAAAAGGAATAAAAGGAGAGGTGGTAGCTTGTCAATGGTTTCGTACAAAGGAATCTATGGCCACAACAGTTGAGCTACATCATGACGTGGCAGCCTCAAGGGTTACTGAGATGAGTAAGGGATTTCGTAAGTATTCATAGACAGCCGAAATAGAAGTACTCGACTAACAAGAGCCTATGCCTCGGCAATCAGTAAGAAGCTCTCAGTAGCTGAAGGTCCAAGCGGGATTTGATGTGTAGGGCCTACATCACTAGATAAAGAGGCCTCGGTAAGAGAGTAGTCAGCATTGGTATAAGGGATAAAGTAAAGTAGGATGTACCCACCCAAAGCTTTCAAGGAGTTTAGCCACCATTCTTCTATGTACAATTTCTCGTCCTCAATAGGTTAACAAGAGAGAATTCTCTTAGTGAGGGACTAGAGGCCTCTGAGGTGTATGCAAGTAAGTAGGCTAGAGGTCAATTACCCATCAACTCCCTAAAGTTGTTGAAGATTTTCCCTCAAATCATCGTCTTTGTCCGTGTTAAGTATATAGGGCATCAGGTTAGTGACATTAAATGTGGTAGATACACCATACCCCTCGAGTAGTTTAACCTCGTAGGCATTGTCATTGATATGCCTAAGGATCTTATAAGGCCCATTCGCTCTGAGCAATAGTTTGTTTATCCTCTTGCCAGGGAAGTATCATTTACTAAGGTAGATCTAGATAAGGTCTCCAAGGGTATAAATGACTTGCCTCCTTCCTCAACTTCTTTGCTTCTTTTGTTAGGCCATAGTCTTGGATAATTGTTTAATAACCTTCTGATATAACTTCTAGAACTCTTCGGTACGTTGTAGGCTGGATTGACTTTCCCCTTATATGGTTAAGTTGATAATTAGATCTAAGGATAAGTTTGGATTGAGCTCATAAACGACCACAAACGGCAATCTTCCTATTGAGCTGTAAGCTGAGCTATTGTAAGTGAACTCAATGATAAGTAGGCATAGGTTATTATTGAATGAGTATATCATTCAACTGTGGGATTGGATATTGTTACTTAATAATAATTTTGTTGATGGCACAACCATCTGATAGGAATTAACCCCTCGAACCAATTACGTATAGCCGAGCTAGAGGACTTTAAGGACTCACTCGAAGGATTCTAGCTCTAGGCTATAGCCGAGATGGGGATTCCTACCCCGAGCTATTCTCCAACTAACCTGACTATCATATCCTTACATGCATCAGATCTACCCCTATTCAGTAGTAATGCTTTACTTTAGGAGACAACCTAAGAATAGTTTAGGCGAGCTCCTGATCAAACCATAGGCATCTGACCTCGAAGCAAGCTAACTTCTTTTCAGAACTAATTGGCCCTCAACTTGAACCAGATCAAGTCGGCCTCTAATTGCAACACCCTTTTGTTTCTGCCTACTTTGTAACATATTCCTAACAACCAGCCACCAAGTGATACGTGTCTTCTGACGCAATATTCTAAAATGATTCTTTCTTTTCATACTAAATATTCTTTTTCTCTTTTACTCATTTTAGTATGTTTCATGTAACTTAAGTGTAAAATACCCTTTTTGTCTTTTTAAACATGTAAAGTAACCTTAGTAGACAGGTATATAAGCTCTCACTTCCTTGTACGCAAGCATAAAAAAAAAAAAAAAAACTTTTGATACAGATTTATTCAGTTGAGCAAACCCTAGTATTCTCGTTATCTCTTAACTTTTATCTATTCCCTTTAGTAAGGAGTAGCGATAAGTAACCCTTCAGTTCAAACTAGTATATCATATCTGGTAGTTTATAGGCTGAGTAGGATTGAGCGATGCGTCATATCCATTTGGTAGCTACCAGAACTTTGCTAACCTTTTTCCCTGTTTGTTTTGGTTTGTTTTGTTGTGGTGTCTCTTCATATATTCGGCACTAGAGATGCATCAGCTTTGCCGATATCAAAGTACGGTTTCGCAAGGGAATGTGTGAAGTAGCAGTGAAGTTTTGGTTCGTTTTACTATTAGTGGTTGTTGTGTTCCTTCCATAGCTACTATAGTATGTTTGTGTGACAGCAAGTGTAGTTTCATTGTTACTCCGTTTCTACTCTGTTTCCTATTGTGAAAATATAGCAAGTTTGTTTCTATTCTATTTGAGTGGCCATCAGGTATTATAGTTGTTAACAAGTTGTTAATTCATTTAAGAAGTATTGTATCATGTTCGATTCAAGTGTTTAGGGAGTTATTGGTGACCAGGGCAATGATGCTCAACCTGGTCGTAGTCATAATGGTAATAATACCCCAATATCAATTGATGACAAACTTGATAAACTCATAAACCTTATTAAGAGTTTAGTCACTGCAATACAAGTTAACAAACAATAACTCCAAGGTGTACAACAACAAAACCCATAGGAAGATGTCCCCAAGAGACACTATAGCCAAGGCAATCGAACCAATCACCTAATTCGATCGCCACAGGCTAGAGAAGTGGCAGACTGAGCTGTAGACAAAGACTGGAGTTGGGGGAGATGATGAGAAGCTGGATGTTAAAGAGTTTGGTGAAGAAGAGGTAGATTATTACTAGGTGTAGGGATGAGGATGTTGGGTTCCTCGAAGGCTAAGTAGCATTAAGGTGCAAATCTTACCCTTCAGTAGAAGTGGAGACATAGATGAATACTTAAAATGGGAAGAGAAGGTCGAGAAAGTATTTGAATGTTATGGGTATGAGGATGTGGTCAAAGTCCAACTTACTGCATTAGAGTTTACTGGGTATGCCACTATGTGGTAGAAGAATTTGAATGTAGCTAAAGCAAGAGATGGAAGATGAGGTGTTAGAATTTTGGATGAGATGAAAAGATTGTTAAGAGGTAGATTTGTACCCGAGACTTACTTAGAAGATACATTTACAAAATTGTAGGAGTTTCACAAAGGAAACCGATCTATTGATGACTATGTCAAGTAGTTCTAGATGATAATGATCCAAGCCGACGTGAAAGAACTAGAGGCCCATACAGTATCAAGGTTTGTTTTTGGGGTCAAGTATGAGATTCACAATATCGTAGAAATACAAAGGTTTTATACACTGGAAGAGGCCATCAAAATAGTACAGAGGGTCAAAAGGTAGAAGAGAAGTGTTTCGAGCCAACTTGGGCTGACATTATCACAGGTACCAGTACCATACCGATCTATTCAAGCCGAGCTGAAGAGGCCGTATAGGATTGAGGATAGGAATGACCAACTTGAAGATAGCAGCCAAGGAAACTAGCAGGGTTGAGCCGGATAGTAGGGCCGAGCCAAGAGTAAGTCGACCCCGAAGACATATGAGAAAGAGTAGACTTCTAGATGAAAGACCAATGAGGTAAAGTGCTTTAAATGCTTAGGCTTTGGACATATGGCTGCTGAGTGTCCAAACCAATGCATCATGTTACTCCGAGGAGATATAGCAGATAGCACCAACGAGAGTGAGCCCAAGAAGGAAGAAGATGTTGGAAAACCTGAAGTTGAAGAGGAAGAGAAAACTTGTGTCTATGTCGACCAAGGAGAAGTAATGACCCTAGTCTTGAGACGAGTCCTGAGTTCCTTATTGAACTCTATGAAGGACCAAAGAGAGAATTTGTTCTGTACCAACTATATTGTCAAAGGCCAATTATATACAATCATAGAGGATGGAGGAAGTTATACAAATGTGGTTGCACAATCTTTTGTGCAAAGGTTAGGTTTATTGACCTCAAAGCATCCTTGACCATACAAGCTGCATTAGCTTCATGATAAGGGAGCTTTGTACGTAACTGAGCAAGTGATTGTGCCATTAAGTGTTAGAAATGTATATGAGGACATAGTGTTGTTTAGTGTCATCTCTTTGGGAGCTTCGCATCTACTGCTTGGACGACTTTGCTTGTTTGACTGACGTGTTACTCACAACAGGTATAAGAACACCTATGCCTTTGTCAAGGATGGGAGGAAGATTATGTTGCAACCTCTAATCCCATCCTAAGTAATTGAAGCCTTTAATCAACTCACTTGAGCTAATAAGAAAAAAGCCCTAATGATGAGCTGAAGAGAGCTCCAATATGCTACAAAGGCTAATGAACCCATGTTCGTATTGGTTAAGAGATTGTTAGAAATCAAGGAATTACGTGATGGTCCAAAAGAGATCCAAATCTTACTAAATGAGTTTTCCAACCTGTTTCCAGAAGAACTGTTTAGAGGACTACCTTCAGTCCAAGGCATAGAGTATTGTATTGACTTATAGCTAGACGTTGCCCTTCTAAACCAACTTGCATATAAGATGAACCCTAACCAAGCTGCTAAGCTGAAGAGGTAAGTAGATGAGCTTGTAGAACAAGGCTATGTAAGAGAGAGCATGAGCCTTTGTATTGTACCAACTCTGCTCATTCTGAAAAGGGATGGTTCATGGCCTATGTACATTGATAGCCAAATAATCAATAGAATTACTATCTAGTATAGATACTCGATATTGAAGCTCGATGATATGTTAGATGAGCTTCATGGCACCAAAATATTTTTTAAGATTGATCTGCGAAGTAGCTACCACCAATTCACATGAAGCCAAGCGATGAATGGAAGATTGCCTTCAAGACTAGGTACGGACTCTATGAATGGTTGGTTACGCTGTTTGAGGTTACTAACACACTGAGCACATTCATAAGGTTGATGAACCATGTAACATGCCCTCTAATTGGGAGATGTGTAATCATGTACTTTGATGATATATTGGTATACAGTGTCAACCCAAACGACTATGTTTGACATCTTTATAAAGTATTTGACAATTTTGTGAATCGAGAAGTTGTATAGGAATGTAAAGAAACGCATGTTCTGTTAGAGAGAATTGATATTCCTAAGGTCTATAGTATCAGGGGAAGGAATCTAAGCAGATGAGGAAAAGATTTGAGCTATCTTAGAATGGCCGATGCTGAAGAATGGCATTGAGGTTCGAAGTTTTCATAGCCTAGCTTCTTTCTATAGATGATTTATTAAGAACTTCAGTACAATAGCCACCCCATTGACCAAGTTGACTAAGAAAAGTGAAGGATTTAGGTAGAACGGTCGAGTTGAATAAAGCTTTAGAGAGATTAAGGAAAAACTCACCTCGACACCTATCATATCATTATTAGATTTTGATAAGCTCTTTAAACTAGAATGTGATACATTAAGAGTTGGAATTGGTGCTGTCTTGATGTAAGAGTGACAACCCATCACCTTCCATAGTGAGAAACTTAATAGTCATGCCTTGAACTATTCTGTATATGAGAAGAAGTTGTACTCCCTTTTCTAAGCCTTCACTGTGTGGCAACACTACCTGCTACCACGAAAGTTTGTTATTTACACTGACCATGAATCATTAAAGCATCTTCAGAGTCAAAACAAACTCTCAAAGAGATAGGCCAAGTAGTTAGAGTTTATAGAGGGATTCTCATATGTCATTCGGCATAAGAAGGGGAGTGCAAATCTGGTTGCCAACGCTTTGTCGCGACGACAAACTTTGTTGAATACTTTGCAAACAAAATTATTGGGATTCTCACTAATTATCAAGCATTATGCCCATGATTCTCATTTCGGCCCTATCATAGAATAGTGTAAGGATGAAATTGCTGTCAAGGGATATTATCTTAATGACGACTACCTACTCAAGGATCAAAGGATGTGCATACCAAATTGTGCCACTCGTGAGCAATTGATTAGGGAAGCTCATGGTGGAGGATTATCTAGTAATTTTGGGGAGACTAAGATAGCCGATATGTTGAAAGAAAACTTTTATTGGCCTGATCTGTCCAAAGATGTTCATAAAGTAGTTAGTAGTTGTAAAGTGTACAAGCATGCTAAGGGGAAGAGAGAACCCCATGAAGAGTACATGCCACTACCAATACTCACTTTACCTTGGACCAATCTCAAAATAAACTTTGTCCTAAAGTTGCCCTAGACATCCAAAGGGAAGGACTTTATTTTTGTTGTAGTGGACCGCTTCAGCAAGATGGCCTACTTCATTTCATGCCATTGAACTAACGATGTCTTATATATCGCTAATGTGTTTTTATAGGAGATTATTCGACTATATGGAGTACTAAGGACTATTGTTTCAAATTGGAACACAAAATTTTTGAGCTATTTTTGGGAGACTCTTTAAAGAAGACTTAGAACTAAACTTGTATTCAGCTTTAGTAGCCACCCTTAGACTGATGGCCAAACTAAAGTGGTAAACAGGATGCTAAGTAATCTACTTAGAGCTGTCGTAGGAAAGAACTTACAGGATTGGGATATGTGCCTACCAGTTATGGAGTTTGCATACAATTGAACTATCCATAGCACTACTAGGAAGACCCTATTCAAGCTCGTCTATGGCCTTAACCCTACTATTCCTTTAGATATAATCAATACCCCAATAGCTACTGAAGAAAGTCAATTCGGAGTGAACCAAGCCCAAGAATTTCATGAGCTACACCAGTCTGTAACGAGAAAGATCGCTAAGTTTAATAAAAAACAAAGAAAGATTAGTAGCTGAGACCACGAAATTGTTTCTTTCCAGCCCGAAGACCTAATATGGATTCACTTCAGTCAAGAGCAATTCCCACACTTGAGATAGAACAAACTATCTCCTCGTGCTGATATTCCATTTAAGGTCCTAAGGAAAATTAACCACAATGCTTATCAAATTGAGTTGCCTAATGACTATGGAGTTTCTTCCACCTTCAATGTGTCTGATTTGATCCCTCACCAACCAATAGAAGAAGGCTTAGCAAGCGCCTTAAAAGAAAGAGTAGACACCGCTCCAAATTTGAGGATAAATCTTTCTGACCCCTAGGTAGATGATAAGAATCAACCCCTTGGACCGATCATACCCAACTAAGCTAGAGGCCTTTAAGGAGTCGTTCGGAAGATTTTAGCTCTAGGCCATAGCTGAGATAGGGATTCCTACCTCGAGCTATTCTCTAACCGACCTAACTATCAAATCCTTACATACATCATATCCGCCCCTGTGTAATAGCAACGCTTTTCTCTAAGAGACAACCTAAGAATAGCCAAGGTGAGCTCCCGATCAGACCACAAGCATTCAACCCCAAAGCAAGCTAACTTCTTTTCACAATTAGTTGGTCCCTAACCTGAACCAGATCAGGTTAGCTTCTAACTGCAACACCCTCTTATTTTCACCTACTTTGTAACATATTCCTAACGACCAGCTACTAAGCAATACATGTTTTCTAACACAATATTCCAGAATGATTTTTTCTTTCCATACTGAATATTCTTTGTCTCTTTTACCCCTTTTAGTATGTTTCATGTAACCTAAGTGCAAAATACCCTTTTTGTCTTTTCATATATATAAAGTAACTCTACTGGATAGGTATATAAGCCCCCACTTCTTTGTATGCAGGCATAAGAAAAAAAATTTTCAATACAGATTTATTCAATTAAGCAACCCTAGTGTTCTTGTTATCTCTTAACTCTTATCTATTCCCTTTAGCAAAGAGTAGTTGTGAATGACCCTTCAGTTTAGACTAGTGTGTCATATTCGATAGATTGTAGGCTAAGTAGAATCAAGTGTTGCATCATATCCATTTGATAGCTACCCCGACTTTGCTAACTTTTTTCCCTGTTTGTTTTGGTTTGTTTCATTGTGGTGTCTCTCCGTATGTTTGACCTTGGAGATGCATTATTATCAATGCACATTCTCTACGACCCATCTTTCTTTGGTACTAGTACGGCTGGTACAACACATGGGCTCATGCTGTCTCGAACATATCTACAATCCACTAACTCATCCACTTATCTCTTCAACTCAGCTACCTACTTAGGATTGAGCTTATAGACTAGTCAATTCGTTAGGGTATCTCCAAGCTAAAGGTTAATGCAATGATTAATGCCTCTTAAGGGTAGTAAACCTTTTGGCATCTCTATGGGAAATAGGTCGACATACTTCTATAGTAGTGTTTGCACCTTAATAGGTAGGCTCTTGGCTTCTGTCAACTCCAGTAGTTTCCTAACTAAAAGGAGCATGCACTCCATGGCCTTGACTTCTCGAAAAACTTGAACTCAGGAAATCACTAAGGACTTTTGTTATAGTGATCTAGCAACCTTCTCTTGTGACTCCTATACTTCCTTAGGACTCATGGGGGTCAGTATAACCTTCTCCCCATTCTTTTGGAACATGTAGGTATTTTTATACCCATTGTATAATATTCTCAAGTCAAATAGCTAGGGTTAATCGAGTAAGATGTATGAAGTGCACATGGGAAAGACATCACACAACACCTCATCCTTATACCTATCTCCCATGGTAATCGGTACTCTAACTTGCTCGGCAATGGGTAAACCTCCTTTCTAGTTTAGCTAATGAATCTTGATGGCTTAAGGTGTAGAAGGGTTGGCAATTTCATGGCCTTAACTACCCCTTACGTTATAACATTGGTACAGCTTCTCCTATCAATGATCAAGGTACATAGCTTGCCATCCACTTGGCAATTTGTATAAAAGAGATTCTCCCTTTGCGCATTCTCATCGACCACTAAAGTATTGAGAGATCATCTTACAACAAAACAGTACTTGACATCATTCTCAAGTGGTGTTTTGGCATTGAAGTCTTCCTAAAACTCTTCTAGCATCTATTCAACTCTCATCTCTTCCTCTCCTTCACTTATACTCTCTACTTCAAACTAAGGCTTGTCTCCTTTTATAGTCATGACTCATCATTTGAACATTAACTAGCTACATGCCCATAACCAAGACATTTAAAGTACTTGATCTCTCGGGTCTTACTTCCTAAGCTCTAACTTTAGTCCCTTCGAACCTTAGTCTCCTCGGCCTTGCCTTTACCTCGACCCTCTTCAGGTCTATTCAATATTTGTCCTCAATGGTCTCTTTAGAATTATTTGGTGCTCAACCATGATCTGATCGACTCAGCATGCTACTTTGGCTAGGCAATCTTAGTCAGCTAATTTAGCTCCATCTCTACCTCTCAACCTTCTACGCCACTCAAATGGCCTCATCTAGATTTCTAAGTCTCTATAACTCTAAAATATGACCAATCTCTATTCTTAGCCTAAAAATGAATTGATTCATAGTTCAAGTTTTGGGTTCGTTAACATCACATCAGATCATCAATAACTAGAATTCCCTTACATACTCATGTACTGACTTCCTACCTTGTTTCAAATCTTGGAGGCATTAGAAGGTGTCTTGTTTATAGTATTCAGGCACGAATCTATTTTGCATAACTCTCTTTATTTCATTCTATGTCTGAATCTCACATCATGCACTCTAGCATGCATTTTGCAACTTTTTCCACCACATTGCATATCTAGAAAATTCTAGTGTAGCTACGTTAATATGAACAACCTCCTTATAGTCGTAAAAGTTAAATACCTTTTCAATCTTTTCCTCTCAATCCAAATAGTCATCAGTACTATTAGACCCATTAAAGATTAGAATCTGCACTTTGAGATGCTTGACTCCTTTAGGCGCCCTCAAGTCATGCTCCTTAATAACATCGTATGGTTCCTCTTCCTCATACTCCCCAACTTCATCTAACTCGAGTCTCCTTCTCGTAACTCTATCGGTACATCGAGGTGGTAGTTAATTCACACGAATTAGCTCAAGGGCTTGTTGCTTATCCATCTACCGTCTCAACTTATCTCTCATTTCTCGACCCTGTTCAACAACTCTCTCTTAGGGCCTAATCTCTAAGACTCTTTGTACTAAGATAACTAGATTAGCCACAATAGCAATAAGGTCTTGTATTTGCTCATCAGTATTACGTGGTGTTTGTTGTGTAATATGACCATTACCATGAGCATCACTCTTAGCATCATTCATTTCTCCTTGAATACTAGGATTCAACATTCTCAATACAAAGCTTCAGAAGACACTCTTCACATAAGAAACTCTTACACATACAGAAAATACCAAACGAATAGTGGACAGTGAACTTGCCCTATTCTTCCAAATGCAAACAAAGTATAACAAATAGTAGACTAGTAGGAACTATCACAACACAACTCATGGTTATAACCTCAAGCTCTAATACTAAGATTATATAATATGCCTAAGAGCTCAATTATCACTAGGACTTACCAAATGAGATGAGAACCAAATGGGTCCTTTAAAATATTAAAGAAAATAAAATGGGAAGGTCGGCAAAGTGAATACAGTAACTGACGTAAAGCTGTTTACGAACACAACATAACTTAGCACTTCACTTGATGTAACATACAAGTTAATGTCAAGGTTCACTCGCTATTAATCTTAAGCTACTCGATAAGACTAAATAAGAGTGTATAAAAATGGACTTAGAGAGGAATAACTCATAAGGACCAAGAATATTCAACATCTATAAGGAATAATATCTCCTTCGGTTATAAGGAAAAGGAACTATTTATAGTAAGTCCCTAAGGTAACATTACAAATAAGGAAAATTACAAAAAGGCATACATGAAAAGGAGATTCCTAATACATACAAAAAGGGATAAAAATGACAAAAGACAAAAGGAATAAAAGTATAGTATCATGTTAAAAGGACAGGTGGTAGCTCATCAATGGTTCCGTATAAAGGAATCTATAGGCGTAGTAGCTGAGCTGGATCATGACATAGTGGCCTCAGAGGTTGTTGAGACAAGTAAGGGATTCCGTAAGTATTAATAAGAGGTCAAAAGAGAAGTAATCGGCCAGTAGGAGCCCATGCCTCGATACTCGATAGGAAGCTCTTGGTAACTGAAGGTCTAAGCAAGATTTAATGTATAAGGCCTTGGTTTACATCACTTAGCAAAGAGGCCTTAGCAAGAGAGTAATTAGTGTTGGTACAAGGGATAAAGCAGAGTAGGGTATACCTACTTTTAGCTCTTAAGAAGTTCAGCCACCATTCTTTTGTATACGGTTTCTTATCATTGGGAAGTTGATGAGAGAGAATTCTCCTAGTAAGGAATTGGAAGCCTCTAAGGCGTGTGTAAGTAAGTGGGCCAAGGGTTAGTAATCCATTAGTAATCGAATTATAGAAGTAGATTTTGAAGTTGTGAACTGTAGAGTAGTGGTTTATAAGAGGTATGTGTAGTAACTTTTGTTGCTTTGTTCTACTCTGTTTTCCTACTATGAAAGCAGAGCATGTTCAATTTCTGCACTACATTGTATTGTGTTAAGTAACGAAGTGGTAGAGTGTGTTAGTGTGATTCTAGGTAGTAAGTTGTAATTAGTTATATGAGTGGTAGTTTTAAAAGTGTTATTGAGGAGTAGTGGATAGTAAGATTTTATTGAGTTTATGCTATTGAAGTTTTTCTTATTGAAGAAGGTAGTAACAAGTAGTGTTGCATAATGTTGGATTTGAGTATGTAAGGCACTATTGGTGATTAAGACAGTAGCGCTCATGTTGGCTGTTTTCAACATACAATAATACATTAGGGTTAGCAAATGATAAACTTGACAAATCCACTAACTTTGTTGAGAGTCTAGTTACAGCTATACAAGCAAATAGGAAACAACCCTAAGGAGTACTTAATCATGGTTGAGCAAAAGAAATGCAAGAGAGGAGATTTAGCTATGCTGGTTGAGCTCATTGCTTAGCCTGACCCTACAAACTAATAGCCATATTGAAGTGGTGAATAGGATGCTAGGCACTTTGCTTCAAGCTATAGTTAAGAAGAATTTAAAGGATTGGGATCTATTTTATGCTTACCTATTGTAAAGCTTGCCTACAACCGAAATGTCCTAAGTACCATTGGAAAGACTCCCTTTGAGGTCATTTATGGCCTCAACCTAACCATTCCAGTAAACATGATTGGTACCTATGCAACTCCCAAAGAAAGTGAATCCAAAGTTGACTAAGCTCATAAACTGCACAAACAAGTGACTAAGAAGATCGCCAGGTTTAATGAACAACGACAAGAAATAGGTAGTTATAGCCACCGAGCTATTTCATTCAACCCCGGTGACTTAGTATGGATCTATCTCAACTAAAAGAGATTTCATCACCTCAACTGAGAGGAAGAGCGAGTTATCACCCAGAGCTAATGGTCCATTCACGATCCTAAAGAAGATCAATAGCAATGCTTACTAGATCGAGCTACCTAAGGATTATGGTGTCTCCTTCACATTCAATGTATCCGACCTAATTCCTACAATCCAAATGAAGCAGGCCTGACTAGAGAAGACCCAACAGATTTGAGGCCAAATCTCTATAAACCATTGGAAGATGATAGGAATCAACACCTTAGACACATCACCTACAACCAAGCTAGAGGACTATTAAGATTTACTCAATAAGTACTAACTTGAGAGTCATTCAAGGATGAAGATTCCCTTGCTAACCAGGGATTACTTCACTTTATCCAACCTAAGTACCAAGCTTTAAACGTACTTAAGGCAATACCCAAATTGCCAAATACCAAGATTCTTTCCAAGTTGAGCTATTCAGGCCCTTGACCAAAGTTGAGTTATCAAATCATCCAACCTGTAAAGACTTCCGTCAATGCCCTGCATTTAAGCTTTGACCTACCCCAGATTAGGTTAGCTAAGTTTCCTACTTTGTTACCAACCTCTTCCAAGTTGATTTTAGCAAATGCCAAGTTGTCAAAGAGTTTGAACTTATAAGAGCAACCAAACACTAGGCCGATACGTACCTTTTGACATGACATTCTAAAATGTTTCTTTCTTCCATACATTATATAGCATTTGTCCTATTATCCTTTTTAGTATGTCTTAGGAATTACGTTAGTAATTTACCCTTTTGTCTTTTCTTTGTACACATGTAACCTTAGTAGGGCTAGTATATCAACCTCATTTAAATGTAAGCAAACATCATATTACTTCATAATTGAATATAGAATTTTAACCTTTGAGATCACCTAACCGTGTCTTCTTTTTCCTTAACTCTTGTCTATTCCTTTTAATAAGGAGTAGTTGTAAGTGACCCTAGTCCTCACTTGTATGTCATATCAAGTGGAGGTTAAGTCTAGTAAGATTAGTTGGTGTATCATATCCAGTTGATAGCTACTCAAATTTTGCTAAACCCTTTTGTTTTTCCTTTATTGTGACTTGTTGTAATGCTACCTCTATGTGTATGACCTTTCAAACGCATTATGTCTAGTGTAAATCAATTCTTAAGAAATAGAATTTGGAAGAGCTAAAACATGACACACAATAAAAACATTAGCAATTGATGTACATGAACTTAGACCTTCTACAACATTCAATAGGCTCAGTAAATGAAGGATTTTGATCTTTTGACAAGTTAATACTTAAAACATCATTATGCACTACATGTCTTAAATTACCACTAATAGCAACAACAGTAGTAGAACTTTCACTCATCATAGTAAAATTCACGTTCATAACCTAATTTACTTTAGATACTCTTAGTTTGTTGAATTTAAAATGCAAAGGAAAACTAATCAATCTATAGCACTTTTCTTTTAAATGACTCTTCTTTCTACAATAATTGCAAAAAAAAGTTATCTTTATTTATTTGTTCTACATAATCCTTTTACACCATCTAAATAAGCATATCGAAACAAGATTGATTACAAGATCTACAAATACAATGTGGTAAAGGCTTAAAAACTCCTCAATTCTTCCCAATTCATATTTAATTCAGTGAAACAATCGTCAGTTGACCTATTTCCTTAAATAATTGTGTTGAGTTGATTATATAATTGGTAAATACAAATCTCGTCAAGTTGTGAAAGTCGAACTTTAAGTTTGCTCCAAATCTCCTTGGCTAAGTCTGTGCAATTGACAATAAATGAATTGGTGATAAGATTGATTGTAAAATCCATACCATAATCAAATTATTACAGTAATTCAAGATCAGATAAAGTGAATCATCCTTTGACTACAATAAGATGAGAACCATCAACAAAACCTACTTTGTTATGAATTGACAAGGCTAACTGGTGTACCTAGGAGCTCAGTTATCACTAGAGCTTACCGTAGCAAATCTAACTGAAATAGGTCCTCTGAAATATCGAAAAAAACTAAGGAGGAGAATGGTCCACAAATGAATAAGAGTAGCTGACATGAAGCTGTTCAGAGGATGTGAGTCACCAACGAACATAACACGACTTGACACCTCACTTAATATGATGCACAAGTTAATGTCAATATCCACCTGTCACTAATCCTGAGCTACTCAGCAAGATTAGATAAGAGTGTATAAAAAATGGACTTAGAGAGGGTTGTCTCGTAAGAATAGAATATTCAATATTAAAAATGTAAGTTATCTACAACTTACAAGAGAAAATGACTATTTATAGTAAGTTCTTGAGGTATCATTACAAATAAAGAAATTAGAAGAAAGTATATATAAAAAGGGATTCCTAATATATACGAAAAGGGTAAAAAGGACAAAAGACCAAAAATAAAAAAACAGTACAATGTTAGACAAGGTGGACAAGTGGCACTACAACATTGGTCTCGTATGAATATTTTTTTAGCACAACAAGCAAGAAGGGTCAAAATGTTACGGGAATAAAGGGGCTAGGACGAAAGAGATGGTAGCATGCCGAGAGAAAACTATTCGGCCATTTAAGTAAGTTTCTTGTCACTTGGCAAGAACTTCTCAACAGTAGTTGGTCGAATTACTTGGCTTAGGGTCTTCGGCAAGGGAATGGTCGGCATCATTAGTACTGAGTGTACAGATCAATATATGATAATTCGAGGAGCTCAAGGAGTTTAGCCACATTCCTTCGGCATAAACTTTCTCATCATCAATAGGTTATTGAGAGAGAATTCGTCGGGTAAGGGATAAGAGTCCTCAAAGCCGTGCATAAGTAATGGGACCGTTGGTCAATAGTTCATCAGTTCCCTGGGGTCATTGAAGATTTTCCCTCAAATCTTAGTCTTTGTCATCTTTGGGCACATATGGAGTTAAGTTGGTGATGTTGAATGTCATAGACACATTGAAACCTTTGGGTAGCTCAATCTCATAGGCATTATCGTTAATGCACCTCAAGATCCTATAGGGTCCATCTGCTCTGGGAGATAGTTTGTTCGTCTTCTTGCTAGGGAAGTGTTCCTTGCTATTATGGATCCAAACAAGGTCCTTAGGGGCATAAACAATTCGTTTCCTTCCATAGCTTCCCAATTCCTTCTATCGGGCCATAATTTTGGCCAATTGCTTAGCAATTCTTTGATGCAACCTGTGAAATTCTTTGGTACGCTGCAGGCCAAATTGACTCTCTCCTTATGTAGTCGAACTGTTAACTAAATCTAAGCGTAGGTTCGGGTTAAGTTCATAAACAACCTCAAATGGTGATGTTCTAGTAGAGTTGTAAGTTAAGCGATTGTAAGAAAATTCAATGATGGACAGGCATAAATCCCAATCACGAGAGTTCTTTCCAACAGTGACGCATAGGAGATTACCAACGGTTTTGTTAACTACTTTACTTTGGCCGTCTGTCTGGGGGTAGCAAGAGGTACTAAACAGGAACTTAGTGCCGAGTTTCCTCCATAATGTCATCCAAAAGAAGCTTATGAAACTATAATCACGATCGAACACAATACTCCTTAGTACTCTATGCAGTTGCACAATTTCTTGTAAAAGGAGGTTAATGATGAATAAAGCATCATTAGTTCTGTAGTAGGGGATGAAGTGGCCCATCTTGTTGAACCAATCAACCACCACCATGATCGAATCATGTCTTCTCAGTGTATGGGGAATGCCAAGCATAAAATCCATGCTTAGATTGGTCTACAGCCGCTCGGGAATTGGTAGGGGTGTATATTCTCCATAGGGCTCTCTCCTCCCTTTTGTATACTTACACACCTTGCACCTCTCAAGTATTCAGTGCACATCTTTCATCATCCTAAGCTAGTAAAAGTGCTCTTTCAATATCTTAATCGTCCTCTTTTCCCCCAAAGTGACCAGCCAAAGCTCCAACATGAGCTTCTCGAACCAATAGCTCTCTTACAAAACCACTTAGCACTCAAATCTGCTTGCCCTTCATCAAGAAGCTCTCACTCAAGTAAAACCCATCCATAGCTCCTTTATCACTGTACTTAGCTATTAAAGGCCTAAAATGTGGGTCATGCTCATATTAATCTAGTAAAGTACCAAATCCAAGCACTTTAACTTGCAATGTTGTAATGAGGGTATGACAGAGAGAAAGTGCATCGGCTACTGTGTTGGTGCTTCCCTTCTTATACTTGATGACATAGCAAAAGGTCTCCAAGAAATTGACCTACTGAGCATGATGCAAAGAAAGCTTTTATTGCCCACGAAGATGCTTAAGAGATTCATGATCCGAATAGATGATGAATTCTCTCGACAATAGATAATGCTACCAATTCTAAAGTGTACGGACAAGGGCATAGAACTCCTTGTTGTAGGCTAAGTAATTCAAGGCAACACTTCAGAGTTTTTCGCTGAAGTAAGCAATGGGTAGGTATTCTTGCATAAGGACAGCACCAATGTTGACACCAAACGCATCACATTCAACCTCAAAAACCTTCTTAAAATTTGGTAGGGCAAGTATTGGAGCAAAAGTCAACTTATACTTCACATCTTCAAAACTCCTATGAGCCTTTTCTATCCATTTAAACTCAAGTTCTTCTTGATCAATTCAATCAATGGCGCAGTTATGGAGTTGAAGTTCCGGATAAATCTCCGATAGAACGAAGCTAGGCCATGGAAGCTCCTGACCTCAGCAACACTAGTCGGCATAGGCCACTCATTAATAGCTTTAACCTTTTCCTCATTAACATGAACTCTACTCCCTGAAATGACATATTCGAGGAATACAACCTTGCTTTGATAGAACATGTATTTCTTTAGGTTGCCGAATAATTTCTCAATGCGGAGTACGTTAAACACCAATCTCAAATGTTCAACATGAACGAGAAGGTCGCCACTATAGACCAGAATATCGTCAAAATAAACCACAACACATTTGCCTATCAATGTTCTAAGCACATAATTCATGAGCCACATGAATGTATTCGATGTGTTAGTTAAACCAAACGGCATAACCATCCACTCAAATAGACTATCCCGAGTCTTAAAGGCTGTTTTCCATTCATCTCCTAGTTTTATTCGTATTTGATGATAGCTACTCTTTAGATCTATCTTTGAAAAGATGCATGCACCATACAACTCATTGAACATGTCATCTAATCGTAGGATTGGGTATCGGTACTTAACAATAATCTTATTGATGGCATGATTGTTAATGCACATCATCCATTATCCATTTTTCTTTGGTACTAGCACGATCGGGACGGCACATGAGCTCATGCTCTCATAGATATATTCGCTATCTACCAACTCATCAACTTGCTTTTTTAACTTAGCTACTTGTTCAAGATTGAGTCTATAAGCAGGTCGATTTGCCAAGGTTACTCTAAGTTGAAGATCGATGTAATGCTCAATTCTTCTTATGGGAGATAATCCTATCGGCATCTCGACAAGGAAGAGGTTAGCAAATTCTTGAAGTAGCTGCTACACTTTGATAGGTAAGTTCTTGACCTCTTTAACCTCTAAGAGTCTCCTAACCAAAAGGAGTATATAGTCTTCAGCTTGACCTCTCATGGAAACTACGCTCGGGAAATCACCAAGGACTTTCACTGTAGAGATCTAGCAACCTTTCCCTAGGCTTCTTGCACTTCCTTAGGACTTATCGGTATTAATATAACTTTCTTCCCATCCTTTTGAAACATGTAGGTGTTCTATACCTAGTATGTAACACTCTCAAGTCAAATAGCAACAGTCGGCCGAGTAATATGTAAGATGCACATATGGGGAGGAAATCACACAGCACCTCGTCCTTGTACCTATCACCAATAGTAATCGGCACTCTTACTTGCTCGGAAACATATAATCCTCCTTTCTCATTCAACTAGTGAATCTTGTACGGTTTGGGGTGTGGAAGAGTTGGCAATTTCATAACCTTAACTACCCCTTGTGCGATGAAGTTAGTACAACTCCCTCCATCAATGATCATGATGCATAGCTTACCATGTATCTGATAATTCGTATGAAAGAGGTTCTCTATTTGTTCATTCTCATTAGCTATAAAAGTACTGAGGGATCACCGAACAACAAAGTAATACTCGGATCCGCCCTTAGGGGATATCTTAACCTCCTGATCTTCCTCAAATTCTTCTAGCATTTGATCGGTTACCACTTCTTCCTCTCCTTCACTTACACTTTTTACTCCAAATTGGGGCTTATCTCCCTTTAGGGTTATGACTCAGCGATTCAAATATTGACTAGCTACGTGTCAATAGCTAAGGCATTTAAAACATTTAATTTCTCGGGTTTTCCTCCTAGAACTCTGACCCTTGTCTCTTCGGATCTCAAGTTCCTTGATCTTGCTCTTACCTCAGCTTTCATAAGGTCAGCTTGTCATTTGACCTCAACATTTTACCTCAAAACTATTTGACACCCTATCATTCCCTAGTCTACTCGGCAAGCTATTCCTACTCGGCATCAGTGTTTGATTACTTGGCATTCAACTAACCTGGTTCTGCCGTTACTTTTCAACTTTCTAGGCTACATGGATGGTTTCATCTAGAGTTGTAAGGCTTTGTAATTCCATGATGTGACTAATCTTAGCTTGGAGTCCCGAGATGAACCGGGCTATAGTTTGAGCTTCAAGCTCGTTAACATCACATCATATCATGAGTAGCTGAAACTCTTGGACATAGTCATCTATGGATCTATTACCTTGCCTCAAGTCTTAAAGTCATCAGAAAGTGTCCTATTTGTAGTGTTTAGGAATGAACCTACTCCTCAAAACTCTCTTCATCTCATTCCATTTGGGACCTCGCATCAGGTCCTCAAGTGAACATTTTATAGCTTCTTCTACTACATTGCCGTATATCCAGAAAATTCTAACGTGGCCACTCTAGTGCATACGGCATCTTCATAATCATAGAAGTCGAATATCTTTCTGATCTTCTCTTCCCTGTCCAAGTAGTCATCAGCACTATTAGACCAGTTGAAGTTCGGAATCTATACCTTAAGATGTTCGGCACCTCTTGGCATTCTGAACTCATGCTCGTCAATCCCAATATACTGGTCTTCTTCTTCTTCATACTCTTCCACTTTGTCCAACTCTAACCTTCTCCTCGCAACTCTATCGGCACATCGCGGTGGTATGTGGTTCTCTAAAAAGGCTTATGAAGCTCGTTTGCTCATTTGCCTCCTCGACCTATCTCTCATTTCTCGACCCTACTCAGCAACTCCCTTACGCGGCCCATTCTCTAAGACCCCATTTATTGAGACAGCTAAATTAGCCACAATAGTAGTAAGATCATGTATCTGCTCATCAGTAGTACATGGTGTTTGTTGAGTAACCCAACAATAACCATAAGTATCACTTTCGACATCGTGAATGTCTCTTTGTACACTAAGGTTCGATATTCCTAACACAAAATTTCAATAACTATACTTTACACAAATGGCTACAACACACACAGTATCTTGAGTAGTAAACTGACTATTATTACATAACTCTTGGTCTCAACCTCAACCTCAAGCTCTAATACTAGGAATATATGGTATGCCTAAGGGCTCAATTATCACTAGGGCTTACAGTGGCAAATCTGACTAAAATGGGTGTCCTCTGAAATATCGAAGAAAACTAAGGAGAGGAATGGTCCACAAACGAACAAAAGTAGTTGACGTAAAGCTACTCAAAGGATGTGACTCACCAATGAACACAACACAACTTGATACCTTACTTGATATGATGTACAAGTTAATGTTAAGGTCCACTCGCTACTAATCTTGAGCTATTCAGTAAGATCAAATAAGAATGTATGGAAAATGGACTTAGAGAAGGTTGTCTCGCAAAAACAAAATATTCAATATTAAAAATGTAAGTTATCTGTAGCTTACAAGAGAAAATGACTATTTACAATAAGTCCCTAGGATAGCATTATAAATAAATAAATTACAAAAAAGTATATACAAAAAGGGGATTCCTAGTACATATGAAAAAGGGTAAAAAGGACAAAAGACCAAAAATGGAAAAGTAGTATAATGTCAGATGAAGTGGATAAGTGGCAGTACAACATTGGTCTTGTACAAATATTCTTTAAGTACAGCAAGCAAGAGGGGTCAAAATGTTGTGGTAATAAAGGGGTCGGGATGAAAGAGATGGTGGCATGCTAAGAGAAAACTATGTAGCCATTTAAGTGAGTCTCTCATCACTTGGCAAGATCTTCTCGATAGTAGTTGGTCGAATTACTCGGTACAGGGTCCTTAGCAAAGGAATGGTCGTCATCATCACTACCGAGTGTATAGATCAATGTATGATAATTCAAAGAGCTCAAGGAGTTTAGCTACATTCCTTTGGCGTAAACTTTCTCATCATCAATAGGTCACCGAAAGAGAATTCACCAGATGAGGGGTTAGAGTCCTTAAAGTTATGTACGAGTAATGGGACCGTTAGTCGATAGTTCATCACTAACAAAAATGAATGACTCATTGTATTATAGTTGAGTCCAATCGATAAAGGAGTAAATGAGATAGAATTTTAAGTGTCTTGCTAATGAATATTATACTGAGATGACATGCTCTCTAGCTCTACAATCATCGTGAACTTAAGCTTTAAGAAAGTTTAACAATGGAGACTATAAGATAGGAGTCAAAAGAGAAAAGTGAATTCGAGAGGAAAAAGAGAGTTTACTAGTTGGAAGTTGTTATTCTATTATTACATAATCAATAAAATATCTCTATTTGTTCAAAGTATATATATACTATTGATAAGGTGAAATTAGCATATATATTCTATAGTTATTTTGTGCTATTTTGTAAATTAATCTAGTTGATTAGATAGTATTTTGAGCTTAATTCATTTAAATTTCATTTTCAAAGACTTCAAAGACATTTAATGAACTTTTAAGGATTTTTATCAAGTTTTACAGTATTCTGAAGTAAAAATGTTGATTAAGGATTGAAGCGGAAGAATTTTGAGCAAGAAACAAAGTTTAATAGAGACCATGGTCATGGTCCATGCTCGTGTTCCCCTCATCGATTAATTTCTATTGAATTTTAAGGATTTCAAATAAAGTATAAGAACGAACCCCAACTCTATGACTATGTACCTTGGCCATGATAATGTACCTAGGAGCTCAAGTTATCACTAAGGTTAATCATAAAACAAGAATGAGTCCTTTGAAATATTGAAGAAGGGCAAAGAGTTGGTTGGAGCTTCCAGTAGCTTTGTGAAGCTATTCATCGAATATGACTCACCATCGAACACTACACGAATTAGACCTCTACTTGATATTATGCACAAGTAAAGGACTAAGATCCACTTGCTACTAATCTCGAGCTACTAACCTCGAGCTACTAATAAGATTAGATAAGAGTATTGGGGTTTCTTGCAAGAATGCAAAGAAAACAGAATATTCATTAATGATGATAACAATAATGATGATGTGGCTATAAGACCAAAGGACTATTTATAACATGTCCTTAGGGCAACAATAAAATATATGAAATTACAAAAGGGTGATATATAAATAAAGAATTCTAGTATAAGCTAAAAGGAGTAAATACGAGAAAGGGCAAAAAGAGAATTTAGTACAATTATCAAAAAATCAAGACAAGTAGCTCATCGTAGTTGGATCTATATTTTAGGGTGGACACATACCGTGGCTGAGCTACTAGGTGGAGTAATTAAGTCGATAGCTTTGCTCATAATGTTTTCCTGTAAGGGAGGTTAGCAGTTTGAGCTTAGAGTTTGGGAGGTCATCTCCAGAAGCTTATGATAACAACTCGGTATCAAGGTTCATATTGATGAAGACTATGGTACTTACGAGCTGGCTATGTAAGGAGTTCATCCACAGGTCATCTTGATAAAGAAGCTCGTCCTAAGTTGGGTGCAACGAAAGCACTCGCTTGACTAATCCTTATAGACCTCAAAGACGAGTGCAGGTGAGAGGACTAAAGGTTGGTAGTCCATCATGTAAACATGCAATGATGTGTGCATCTTCTACTTTTATTAGATTTTCTTTATAAATCTAGATCTTACTCCTTTAAATAGATGCTTAAGCCTAGGTATACAAAGAGAGCCCCCTTAGGAAGAGATATAGGTTAGAATTATATTAGGGGTTTTTGTTATTTCTTATCTATCTTTCTTCTTTTGATTTATCATGTTCTTTTAATTTATTTTTAGTGAAACGTTATTGAACTCTAGTTCTTTTGCAACAATTTCTTCTATTCAATCTATGATTTTACCTTTGAAGATCTAATTACATAATTTATATTGTCGTTAAATTAGTATTTACCTAGTTACTAGTTTGATGTTTGAGTTTTCCATTTGAGACATGAATCCTTCAATGAACAAACTTGTGTAATTAGAAGGAACTAATTATTCTAATAAA
Source organism: Lumnitzera littorea (assembly GCA_024138015.1). Classification (NCBI taxonomy): domain Eukaryota; kingdom Viridiplantae; phylum Streptophyta; class Magnoliopsida; order Myrtales; family Combretaceae; genus Lumnitzera; species Lumnitzera littorea. The sequence continues at coordinate 37,254,488 of JAMXBB010000001.1, forward strand.
TCAAATACTAATTTCTCTAAATTATGGTAACCTAGAACAATCAACCTAATAACGAGATCTAAGTTCTTCACGTGATTCTAAGATGTTTTATTTAGAAGCGATTTAAGTGAAGAGGGTCTTAGGTATAATGCCTCACCTTCTAGGTGTCTACTTGAAAGTTTTCTCAACTTTTAGGTGCCTAAAGATAGTTAGTTACTATCATCACTAAGTTAAGGATAAGGCGGAATGTGTACTTCACTTGTCATTCATCTTCATAAATACTTGGTTCCAAATCTCTTCTTAAATAATGTAATAAACCACAATGGAAATCTTTTACAAGAGTATGCCAAACTCAAAGTATCACAACTATAAAACTCTTGTATTATATTTAATTCTATATCAAGTATACGTATGATGCCTACAATTGTTAAACTAAATCATTTGTAATATAACACCAAAGTCTTCCCTCAAAAACTAATTCTAAGGACTTAACCCATATCGTGTGGCAAATAGCTTCTTCTAAGAACCCATCTCTTACTAGTTTTCAAAGTATTTTTGCCTTTATGATGCGAAGCCCTGTCCAACTTCTAAGGATAAGACAACTAATCCCTTTAACTTACTATAAGCCGAGTGAGAGTGGATAAATAAATACAATACAAGTAGCATCATATCACAGCTATATAATAAGTTACTAGTTTAATCACAATATTCTTTAGTTTAGCCAAGCAACGTAAATGTATTAAGTACATGCCATGCTCCTGCATGTAGCATGCATCAATACCAATATCCTAGCCCAACCTCACAATTCATCCGATTAGTTGACTGCAATTAAGCATCTAGACACAAACCAAAGTCTAGGAACTTGGTAATGTAGCAATTCATTGCCAAAACCTAGTAGCTTAGCAATGACCACATTGAGTGGTTAGAAAATCCAACATATAATTGGCTTAGTAGATATATTGTAATTTACATATGCTCAGAAACTTGGCTTTTATAAATCAAGTGGTTTACATGATAAAACCAACTTTTCATATGAAATCCAACCTAGCAAAGCTTTAGTTTTTAGAAAACTTGACCCATAGGTTTTTTTTGTACCATGCCATGAATGTATCAAATCGCATACAAAGCAATACCTAGCAAATTACCAAGTAAGTTTACTCTTTACTTCTTCTTCTTCTTATTATTATTAACCTAGCCTTTATTTTATTTTCTTATTAGTTTTAAAACCTTGGTATTTGGTTCACTTAAGTAAACACCTTAGATGTAGGGTTAATTCCTACATCCTTTTCTAAGTTAGCATAAATTCCAACAAATGTCACATTAACACTTAGTAAGACAATCATAGTAACTAAGTCCAATATCAAAACATGTTTCAATTAGCAATAGTTACAAAAAGAAACATAACTCACCAAGCAGTATATTAAACTTGCAACTAAGCTCAACTAAGCCAAACATCACGAAGCACATAAAGTTAGAAGTAAACATAAGTCTACTCGAGACACAGAAATATCCACTTACCTAACCTACTATCCGTTCTTAAACATACTCATTAACATGGTGCTCCTTTTCAACCATCATACCTAATATAGATAAATATCACTAAAGTCAACTACAGATTGTGTAATTATGTGTATTTCTACTTGATATTAACTTATTGATACTTTGAGTTTATTGTATTTTAGAGAATATTTGTCCTAAAATGCGTCTAACTCAATCTCTAATTAAGCCTCTAAATTATCCTCTAATTCAGGCTAACTTTAAATATTCTAAATGAATACTTTTGACTTATATCTTCAAATTTACTATTTTAGAATCTCTAGTACTATACGTAACTTTGTTTCAAGCCTAACTTATATAAGAACACTTAAGTGTAGCCTCTTATTCTGTCTTTGATTTAACTTCTAATTCAATAAAACATTATGTCCACTTATAATATTCCCATTTTTCAATCAACCCAAGTTAAGACCAGTGAAAAATAGATCATATATAACATTAAATAGGACTTCCCCAGCTACAGTGCTAATTATACAATTTACCTTATTTATCATATTTAGCAAAATATACACATATAATAGGAAATTACTTAATAATTAGTATCTATACTCCATTAAATTCTCAAAAATTATATTTTTACTTAGAAAATCATAGTTGTTATATTCTAGTCATGAAAAATACCATATTGAAATAATGCATAGTATTTCCAAAAATACTAGTTTCAGTTAAATTTTGCCAAAAATTAGCTAAAATTAGGTAAATAATTAAATAAAATTATATGATCTAAACTAAATACTTTCAAAATTATAATTAAGCTCCAAAATATTACAAATCATATTCATTAATAAATTTGACTAAAAACATATTATTTTTTCAACATGAAAAACATGGCAGATTGCATAAAATAAATTTATTAAATTCTATACATGTATTTTATAAAAAATTCTAAATATGACATATCAAGAATATACCTACCAAAAATTAGATCAAAACAACAGTATTTACTATTTTTAAAAAATTAATATAAAATTCATTAGAATAGGGAGGTTTCTTGAGGAATCCATATAAACACTTCTACTTTTAAAATTTTGGGTCAATATTATGATTCTACATGCAAAAGTACCAAGGAAAATCAATTTTTATCATTTTTAAACATTGTTTGATATTTTTAGTAAAATAAACTAATTGAAAAGCTGAAATTAACATCATCTTATTGCTAGAGCTCTAGCTACCGTTGGCTGGAGAGAGGTAGTCAGTTAGACTACCCTTAATGTCAATCTTTAACCACCAAAACATGACCATATCAAGTTGTCATTTGCTATAAGAACCTCATTTCCCCCTATTTTCCTAATATTCTTGCTAATTTTTGTTTGATTACTATACTAAATTTACTAGAGAGGATTTTAGGGTATTTAAGCTACCAACAAAACATGGAATGATGCTTCATCTATTTTTATGCTAGGCTAGGTCAGTTGAGAGGGATTAGTGAATTTCCAAGTGTTATTTTCACTTTATTAGGTGTTTTATTTACATATTTTTTTGGTTTCTTTACATGAAACTCACCATGGAGTATTCCTAAGACTAAGATTGTATGCTATGCTAGTTCCACATGCTCGAAGTGTGTTCTTTATTATTTTGTAACTTTTCAGCAATTAAATATGCATTTTTTATTAATTATTTAGCATAATTAACAATATATATACATATTGGATATATATCGTGTATATAATATGGCTATATAATCACACTAGATGCTATTTGACTCCTCAATATTATTCTTATAATTCAAATAATTTATCTTTAAGGACTCATTACATTTCAGGACTCAAATTTTGATTTCCCGATAATTATCCAACAATCTTGATAAAAGTATGTTTTATTGAAATTAAATATTGTATATACTGTATTTATAGGAATTGACCTTAATAGGACTCTCCATCTAATTTTTGTGACCTCATATAAAAATTTTACTCAATTTGGACAATTTTTCCCAAAAGCTCTAAACCATACCTAACACCCTAACTCTTATCAATATTAAGTAGCTTGGGTCTTATTACACAACTTAACTCATTCCTTAAGCTTCTCTTAATAAGTTTATTTCATTATTTCCCTAACTATACCCTCTAGGTCTTATGTATAATAATAGTAACGCACTATCTCAAGTCTATGTTAATAGGTCGAAAACTAAGGTTTTACATTAGGATTAAAAATTCATTAAAAATGAAAGTCTGGTCAATTTAGCTTAGGCATCTCCATGGTCCAAAGAGTAATATTAAACCTTGAAAAAAATCTACTAAAGCCCATATGTATTTTAGCCATTGAGATTGAAAGTTGCATAGAATTAGTCAGTAAATAACAACGATCTACTAAGGATTATCTACTTCTTAATTTAATTGAATTATGCTTGTTTTATTTTGGTTTAGTTTTTTTTTTATTGTTCCTTATTTATTTTACTCCTTAATCACAATTAACCTACACTGCTAAGTTAGATAGTTTGTGATTTAGGGTAAATTGCTAATAATCTAGGGTTCTCATATTTATGGATCTTCATGGAATCAACACCAAACTCAGATCCTTCTATTCTATAACTTAACCAAGTGCACTTACCTGATGCACGATAATCAACTATCATACATACGTAAACTACACTACATGTATGAACTATGTAAACTTGTAAAATACACCTATATTTATCAACACATACAACAAGAATGGAACAACTTTTAAAAAGAGGGAAAAAAATGAGAGGGAGAGAGAGAAAGAGAGAGGCTATGCATGGTAACTTTCCTATTCAAAGTTTGTCAAATTGTAGATGATGAGAATGAAATATGGATAACTTACAAACTCTACATGAGGCAAAAGTTGATGAAATAAATATTATTGTATGGCTTTATCAAACCTTTTGAAGATGAGGATTCACTTTTAGATAACAATTTATACGACTTTCAAGAAATTGGGAAATTAAAAATGTCGAGCGATGGAAATGAGGGAATAGCTATAATACCTAGTTTAAATTAGATACAATTTGAAGGATTTAGTAGATTCATTAATCAAGGCTTAACGGAAGAACTTTCTCCGATCTAATGAACAATTATATATATTCAATTGTTATCAACATTTGATTTCCAGATGTTGGATTTTTTTTTTTCTTTATAATTTTTCCAATGAGTATAACAAGTAGGGATTTAAACACGTACTGTTTATATAGAAGAACAACATTCATACTAGCTATCTCTATAAAGGTTTCACTTCGCTGTGTTGAAAGATAGTGACCTTACAGAGGTTGATTCCAAGATAATTCCTTGATTGATTATATAACTTTTGTAAGATGTTTTTACCTTTTTATTGGGGCTAAAGTAGATTATTTTGCTTAATAATAAGGGAATTTACAAAACCTTAGTTACAAAATTCAACCCTTAGCCTTAATCTATCTTTGAGGAATTCATGATTCCCATACATTACTATAAACAACCAAAGTCTTTTTCAAGAAGATTACATACATTTCTAAATAGAGAATATTAAGGAACTTTGTCAAAATTAAAATTTTGAGCTTGACTTGCTCAAAATCTATGACTACATTTCCTTCATATTCCTAGAAAACTTAGACAACTACTTCCATAACTAGATAGCTTTCCCATATTTTTTTTTATTATTATTTTACCACATTTATGCTTATTTTTCACGTACATATAGGAATTAAGGATATTTAACATAGACTACATATTACATACTCTGCTTACATTAATTTGTTACATTTCCAACAAAATCAAAAAAGCCTTGTGATGTATCTAGTTATAGTCCATCAAGGTGGATGTATTTAGTTATTCTATCAAGTGATTGTGATGCATATTAGTAGTAAAAAATATAACTCCAATTTCCTTATAAAAATAATTATATATATGAGTGTTGGATGCCTTGAAGTCATAACCTAGTCTACATTCTCTAAGTAAAAGTCAACATTAGTTAAGCTTTACATAAGGTAAATAAAAATGCTCATTCACTTCATAAAATGAAAGTAAGGGGGGAATGAAATTCCACTTCCTTTAAAAATGGATTAAGGATGTAGTTACTATTACGTTGTTTACTTGATAAACAATTAACTTAAGAAATAGACTTGTAATATAATCTAAATAAATAACTTACCCTTTTATCTTCTTCCTTAGCCCTAATCTTTAATCCCTTTCTCTAACCCTAACCCTAACCAACCCATATTACTAGAAGATAGAGACAAATTGCAGAAATCAAGTAAGCATAAACACATACTGTTGAAGGGCAAATTGAAGAGAAGAAGAAAGAAGAGAGAGAGATATGGATCAGAGAGAGAGTAGAACTCACAAAGGGAGACAATCGTATTGCAAATATAAATACATATTGTTGGAGAGAGAGAGAGAGAGAGAGAGAGAAGGGGAATCTGATCTACACGTGTTGTGAAGGTGCATGGTGGTGGTGGTGTTTGTGCATAGCAGTGTCTATGAAGGTGTTGGTCATTGTACATGGTGATTGTATCTGTAAAGGTAGTAGTGGTGTTAATCCATGGTGGTGCTTGTGGTGGTGATGGTGCCTATGGTAGTGGTGAAGTCCATAGTTTAGGAAAGAGGTGAAGAAGATAAGGCTATGGAATGTCTTTTTTTGTTGAATTGGAATACTTAGGTTCAATCTAGGAATCCCAATTCATAAAATAGGGAATATAAAATCCCTATTATAGGTTCAAAAATGAAGAGAACACCATAATAGGAGTTTATGAGAAATAAAGAGAGAATGAAATAGATAGTCTCCCCAAATAAATAAAGAGAAAGTCTAATGAGTACTTAATCTTAAACCATACGCTAATTACATACCTTTGCAAGTATGATAACTATGTGCTTGTGGACTTTACAAAACTAACAATCATTCATCAAATTCCATTTAACACATTATTTTTTTAGTGCATTACAGTTAAGAAGCAATAACTAGGTCATTTTTCGATTTCTTGATCTTATTAACTTTTATGTAGTCAATCTATGTCTCATATTTTAACCCATGTTAGGTATAAGTGCTTAGAGGTACCACTTTCACAAAGATCCAACCTATGAGAGTCATCTATTACAATTATGCCTCAATTATCAAAACTCAATCCTAATTGAAAGTCTTACTTAAATGACCACCATAGGTCATCCATAGCCTCTTTAACATATCCCACATAAGCAATAACTATCGATACAACTAATTCTCCAATCCTATCCAAATGTTTCATTCAAGTGTTGCCCCACTTTAATGGTCAACTTAGGTTGATTCACAATCTACCTTTCCCCATATTAAAGGTAAGCATCTTACATTATTCAATTAGTAGATAGCAAAGAATACAAATCATATAGGCTAAATCTTGATTAGATTTATTTACATGAGTAGTATTTGTAAGAGTAAATGTAACATAAGAAATAAATCTGGCAAACAAGTATGTAGAGGACAAAAACCACAAAGTTAATTATATAGCATAGATGCTCAATTAAATATCTTAGACTTGATATGAGTTCAAATCTTGGTCAATTAAATAATTCAAAATAATTTTAAAATCTAGAGTTTTAACATTTTTCAAGGGATGTAAGTACGACAATTTGAAATTTTGGGATGTAGCTATAATATTGATAATTTCTTAAGAGGTATTATTATGTTGATAGCGAATTTCAAACTTAAGGCCTAAGCCCAACATGGTAAGGGCCTAGCCTAAGTAAGAGCACATTGTAGACATCTCTCCCACTACTAATCTCATTAGTGCTTAGTAAGATAATTGAGCACTATCGTAGAAGATCAACCACCACCCAAGCTATATGGTGTCTACTACGTATTAACAGTCTATTTACTTTGTTAAATAGAAAAAGAGAGAAAATGGAATTCTAATTCATTAGGAATGGAATAAAGAGATAATAACTATTATGCTATTTAGTTGAATAAAAATGATTTTATGAAATAGATTCGTAATAAATGATTAATGACTAAATTGCCCTCAACAATTAAAATAGACCTAAATTAAAATAAATCTCTCTCCTGTTAAAGTAAACCTCATCAATTAAAACATATATCTTTCCTCATCAATTAAAACAAACGTCTTCTCTTCCATTTTCCTATTACCAATCTCTCTCTCTTTCTTTAGTTCTCTATCATGTTCTCATCTCTTTCTTCCCTTTGCTATCTCACTCTTCGCCAAAAAAGATCTCTTATGAGAACTCGGTAAGTTGTTTTATAGTGAGAAACAACAAACATTGAGAAATAAAGGAAAGATTAGTGAGTTTTGAGAAGGAGTGTTAGTAGCCTAAGGATAATGCTTAGTGGAGTTTGTTTTGTAAGTGCCATACCTGGCTGTGATTGGTCTGTTGTAGGTCATAAGAGTTCATGTGCGATTGGTTGCAATGTGTTCTGTTACGATGTACGGTTATTGAAATTCGTAATAAAAGAAGATGATTAGTGTTAGTGAAATTGAAAAGCATGTCTTGTCATGATGGCATAGTAATGACTAGTGTTGTGTTTATTGTTTGATGGAGTTGTATAGTTAGCTTGTTAGGTTCAGTAATGGTAGTGCTTTCTAGTTATTGTAATAGTCTTGTAGTGATGAGTAGTGGAGGGTGTCGATGGTAGTGTGTTTTCTATGAAAAAATGAAGAAGGGTAGTGTGTGTCTTTTTTTGCTAGGAATTACAATTCATAGCTTCCCTTTAGGAATCTCGATTCCTTAATTTTCGAGAATCTCAATTCCTAGGAAATTTAATTCGGGAAACTAAATATTGTAATGTAAGGGAAGCAAGGATGAGCGCAAGGTCATAGGCAATCGCTAAGCCATCACTAAAAGCTACTATATACACCAAGCCTTAAAAAACGTAGCACAGGATTACAAGTTACTCTCTAATATGTGGAGTACCCTTACCTATAAATAGTTAAACTTCTCCCCCTATATTGTAAGTGAACATAACCTAATACTCACATTCTCTATTGAATTGCCCCTTGCTCTGCATCACTTAAGACAAACTTAAGTATGGAAATGGCCATAATCGAGTAGACTCTGATGCTCACTTTAGTTGTGTATTATTTTTGCAAGTCAACTCTAATGTTTTTAAGGCCCATCTGTACCTTTTAAGGTTCTCCAATACCCTAAAACCTCTACTAGCAAAATCTAAGATTAGCACAATTTACCTTATAATATTTAATTGAATAATTAAGTCAATACGAAACTTTTCTCCCGTTTATATATGTACACCTACTTTATCAAATGAGGTCCTTAGTTTTTTTACTTTTGTTTTATATGATGGCATTTAAACAATTAGCATTAGATACAGACTCAGTTTGCCTTAGAAATCAATCAACATATGTTCAAGTAGGCCAACTTAAGGACTAAAGCATTTATGTGCTTAAGTGAAAGAGGGTCTTGAAATTATTTGAGAGCCAACGATCGTTTAAAATAAGAGAAAAGCAAACATCACAAAGTAATGCAATGGTTGGGGGTTTTTTTTTTTTTTTTGGAGAGGGTTGTGGAGAGAGAGAGAAAGCTTTGAGAATATCAAAATGCAAAGTTGGTAAATAGATTTATTTCCATACATAATATTTCAATTCTTATTACATTTTCACCTTATCTGATAGTCGACAATAGATTTTCATAGTTCTAAATTGAGATGGTGCTCACTTGGTGATTTAATTTTATTTTTTACCTTTAGTCCTAATGATCAAAAAGCTACAAAATAACCCCAAAAAATAAACCAAAATAGAGGCAGAATTTTAATTTGTTACTAGGGGGCTAATAATGGAATTTCGCTCATGTAGATAAAATAAATTGCCTTGTAAAGAAAAGAGTCTTATGTCTGAGGCGACCATTGAATCAGCCAGAGTAATCTCGAAGACCTTAAATCCTTTTCACCAATGGTCAGGGTTGAATGCGAACCTACAAAAGTCTTCTATAGTTTTTTCACCAAAGATCCCCAACTAAGTAATCGAGGCAGTAAGCAAAATCATGGGACTAAAACAGGTGTTGGAATTCGGCACATATCTTGGTTTCCCCTTGAGTTTTGGAAGGAAACCAAAACCAAAGACTTTGACTTCATTGTGCAGAAGGCCTGCTGGCTGAAAAAGAAAACCCATAAATATGGCAAGGTAGGCTGTTTTAATAAACTCTATCTTGGCATCATTATCTACAGACCATATGCAAGTTGGTAATATTCCTCAAAAATAACTGCTTCCATTGAGCAAATCGCAAGGAACTTCTTTTGGAATGGTACCCAGGATGCTAAAAACGTTCATTGGATTGCCCGGGTCAAATTAGCCCAACCGAAGACCCAAGGTGGTTTGGGTTTTCAAACTAAGGCCTAAAAAACGAGGTCTTTGAAATGAAGGGAGCATGGATTTTCCATCAAGGGGAAGCAACTTGGGTAAAACTCTGTATTCAGAAATATAGGCGCTACGTAAGGGGTACGGAACTCCTCTCCTGTCAAATCGCTTCATCACTATGGAAGCTTACTAAGGGACGCCAACTCCTAAAGCAAGAAGGAACAATAGCACTAAGAAGCGGACTAGATGCCAACTTCTGGTAAGACAAATGGCTTCCTAAAGGGACAGTAAGTGACTTAATACATGGACCACTCGAAAAAGACAACGAACATCTCAAAGTGTGGCTGAATATGTCCACAAGGAATGAATCCTTAATTGGATTCCCTATCTCGAATATGCTATACAATGAGTTTGGACCGTGCTATCTTAGAGACCAGGAGAAGAATGTACTTAATCCAAACGAAGAGTGCAAATTGCTTCACAACAAGCTACACGTACACTTAACCTATCCCTCTGTTCCAAAACGCCTACAGAAAAACAAGACTTGTACTGGTTATGGAAAAATACCAATTCCCCCCAAATTGCAAATGTTCATATGGCGAGGATATCAACATGGCTTGCCAACAACAAGCAATCTTAAAGCCAGAAATCCGCCAGCCAGTGGTTGCTGTTGGTGTACTAGCCCAAATGAAGGCATTGAGCATATACTCTCCACATGCCCCAGCATTTTGCCAATGTTTCGAATAAATTATATTGATCAACACGAAGTTGGAAACCTTCGACAATGGCTGCCAAAAATACTACACGTGCGGAAGCGAGAAAGATAGGTGTCGCAACCCCCAGTAGGTATTATTATGGCCTTCCTACTATAGAAGATCTAGAAAAACCGAAATGAGTTGCTGTTTACTTAAAAGCCATTTAGCCACAAAAATCTCCTGGAGGGGGCTAGAATGGAAGCGCATGAGTATGGGTACTAGGCAATCTATCAAAGGGGACTTACAAGGAAAGCTTTATGACGTACAAATGGAATAATCCGCCCCACAATTGGGTGAAATTGAATACAGATACCTCTTATCACTCCATAAGCAGTTGACAACGGTAGGTGGCATCTTGAGAGATGAGAAAAGGCAGTGGGTTGCAGGCTACCAAAAGAAACTTGGAAACATAAACATTCTTACAGCAAAAATTTGCAGTAGAAACTGAAACCGATTCCAGGCTAGCTATGCACTTCATTTTCCCTGATAATCTGCCAAATACTCATTCCTTAAATGCCATTTTTGCTTGCAGGGAATTGTACCAGCTATTTGAAGATGCGAGGCTTAACTTTGGTCCGCTGGAAGTAAATTTAGTCGCAGATCAGCTTGCTAAGGATGCTATCTACAATAAATATGATGATGTACTTATGTTCTGTCATCCATATGCTGTCTAGCAGCTTTTATATAATGACTTATGTGATGAAAGTTATGTAAGGAAACAAAGAACTCCTATCTTTTGTACCCTGTGCAAGCCACCTATAAGGCCTCCTTGATGGGATGCTTATCTGCGCTCTGCGCAAATGTATTATGTGCATGTATGTGCTATGTTATGTGAGATACTGTAATAATATAAGTTAAAAAATAAAAATAAAATAAAATAAAAAATCTAGCCACCATATCTCTTTGATCCCGTTGCCCTCTGTAATGCTCTTGGAATAAAAAAAGGGTAGGGAAAATCAAGGAAGGGCAACATGACACCCTTAAAGAGTTTTTAAGGTGAGAATATATTGTTATCAAAGCTTAATGATTGAAATCTTTCAAAGAAGAATTACAAATATTAAAAGTTCTTGAATTTCTCTGTGGTAAGGAAGACAAACGAAAAGAAGAAGACCTATAAGAGAACCGTAAGTCATTGGAGTTTAGTAATCCTTAGAATTCTTGATCTAGTGAATTTGAACATGGTTTTGCTGATAAAAATTAGCTGTTGACATAATCGTTTTAAAGTTTATTACTTATTGTAGATTCACACTGTAGCTTTATTCGTTTGTTTTGGCTAAAGAAACGCCAACTAGTCATAGCTTTATAGTTGCTCCCCTTTCCCTTGGGTTCGATACTCAAATTCACAAATTGAGCATCATTTTATCAAAACTTGCTGTATCGACCTCAATGATCTTGCTAGATAATAATACACACATCAATCATTCCATTACTCGATTATGGCTATAGCAAAATAGTGCTGCCAAGTGTTATCTACGCTTAGCATTGATTATCAGGGGAGAAATCTATGACTCGAGGTTCATTATATAAAGCTAATGGCAGGAAATCTTAGGCTTATCATGATACGTCAAGGAAATTTTTGTAAGAATCAAGACTTGTGATGTCGTCTAAGAGGCAGACAACAAAATTAACACACACATGATCATGTTGTCGTATACTCGAGTCATGTTAATTTTTCAATAGACTAGCCAAAACACACGATATCACATTCAACATATAATCAAGTCAACGACAAAATTATTCTCATCAAAATAACACAACCCCATATTAATCGATCTAGCACAACATTCTAGCGAGATAAATAACATGCAAAAGTACCAATAATGGCTTATGAGTTTACTACGACCGTTTCTACATGTAGCGACTTGTAGCTTATGAGTTCAGTTCAAGATGCGAAAATGGTCCCTTCACAAAGTGCAAAGGTAACGCATCTACATTTGCTCACCCCCGCTTGCACCGGATGAACTTTGATGATGGAGGTAACGTGAACATAGTCTGATTAACGGAGAAAGTGAAAAATATGAAAACGGGTTGTACGAGAAAAAATAGGAGCATCTCCTAGTGACTTTTAATGTAGAAAAACAAAATCTGTGTAATCTTGAAACCTCCAGAAAATTGTATATTTACTGTTAAAATTAAAAAAAATTACATAATTATAAATTTTACAAAAAATATTATCAAAATATCAATACCATATCATATTTTTAAGATGTAATATTAGTTATTATATATATGTCACATCTTCAAGATGCGATATCCTTAAAAATATATTTAAACTTATATCGCCTTTTTAAAATTTAATATAACATTGATATTTTAGTAATATTTTTTTGTATAATTTGTAATTATATAATTTTTGTTTTTTTCAAATGTCAATAGACGTGTATTTTACTCATGAAACCTCACAATCTAAATAATATTTCTAAATAATATTAAATTAAGGGGAGAATATGAAAAAAATTTGACCTGACGCTTTTGCAATCAATTCATCCAGGATTTTTCTTGTAATAAACTCATGAAATATGTTCTCGTTATGCAATTATCGAGTGTTCTATTAAAGTACTAATACTATGCACATGGCTAGAAAGAACCCCCCGGATCATGCATAGGCTCACGGAACACCCGATAATACACTTCAAATTACTATCTCCATTTCCAAACTCTAAGCAAAAAGCCTTTTAAGTCAAACGAAAAGGAGAGATTTAGGGTCTATCGCTTTGGCTTTTTGATATGTTCGCGTAATTTAGGAATTTTCTTTATTCTGATCATGTGTATTCCACGTAGGATTTTATTAGAGCATTTAACGTTGCAACATAGATCAATTCGCTTATTAAAAGGAAAAACACACGGTTGATTGCAATATCACCAATCATGTTTTTGTAAGGTGGACTTTCTTGTCAAGGAAAGGGATTTGTGCTCGCTTCCAGGCTCCTTCTATCGGCATGACACCGCTGGGCACGTGCAAATCCAAAGTGAGGAGTTTCACAAGGGAAATGCAATCGACCATGATTGGTCCCGTCCATTTGTTGAAAAATAATTTGCATTAACCCTTCGCATTACAGTTTTTGCAAAAAAATCCATCCCATCCGGGAACTTTAGAAGAGGGAAGAGAACACTCCCCCAATCATGATTCATCCCACCCAAGGATTGGACACATGGTCATGGTGAAGTAATCCAAGATGCAACAATCAAGATACTAGAAATAAAAGGCATGAAAAATAACTAAAAATTGGCAAAACAGCGACTTCGATGCCGAAGAAACCTGGTGAGCGCGCTGGAAACAGCAGGCTGCTTCTCTCATAGAGACTACCGTGGTTCTGTCTGAATGCTGCACTTGAATATCCAACGTAGTTGTTCTTATTTCGTATTGCAGAGCCATTATACTATGATGGTTGAAAAGCATACAAAAGTTGCCTAGCAAATAAAATAGCACGTTCTGATCTTTAATTAGCACATAAATCGAAAGAAGAGATACATTAACGAAATCAATCCCGTCTGGTACATGAAAGTACCCTACCACAAAAATCCTTTGAGAAGGTCAAACAATAGAAAAGAACAGACGCACCACGTGGAAGGCATTTCCCATGCTTGCATCTTCAGCTAAAAGCTAACTCTATTGCTAACTTTTCTTTTTCCTCCCACTCGATGACACGCGGCTGAGATAATTGTCATTCACTTCATTTTTGCCTCTGTAAACAGAACATGTCGATTGACCCGAGGATCATACTTTCGGAACTCAAGTTTCTCCAGAATCTTTCGTGGATTTTTCTTCTTCACATAAAAGAAACCAGTGCCAGCAGCAGAAACAAGCCTAATAAAGACTGATGCAGCCTTCTTTTTCTTGTCACCCATGTGTCTTACATAGGAGAAATAAAGAAGCAAGCAGAGAAGAAACCGCAACAACAGAACTGAACGCATCAGAAAGGAGAATGGAATTTGAGCAGCAAATAAGAAGCACATAGTAGAGCTTCAATTGCAAGAGCAAAACTAGGGAAAATATTCCATAAATAACAAAAATATATAGATTCATGACCCAAATGCATATGTATATACAAGGTATGTTGCATTTCTGCATATACCAACTCTATGGTCTATTCAGGCATGCAGTGATACAGAGATAATGAAGATATGATACCAAGAATTAATAAATGAAAACAACAATTGGGAAAGAATTTCTACCTTCATACTTAACAAGAAGTCAAGAATACATGATAAATAACAAGAAGATTAGTGAATTAGCTACCGTAGGAATTGCCCATTGTTTAAAATGGTCAATAGAATTCCATCTGAGCACACATAATCCTGCTTCAGCTTCCATGCAATACAATATATCATTTTTGTTGGATGATGGTCCTTGTATGTTTTGGTAGCTCCTCGTAATATTCCATACTCATTAAGTAAAATATTTTTTCCCATTCACAGAAGTTCTCATGACATACTTTGTGCAGGTTAACAAATTCATAGGATACTAATGCAACAGGAGATACATATAGTAATAATGAAGAAGGTACTACTTGCCATTTCATTTTCAGCATAGTTTAAAGATTTTCAGTAAATGAATCACCAGATGCCATTTAATTAAGATTTAAGAATATTTTGTGCATTAAACTACTCAACAGCATATGCCCTTTTCTTCTTTCTATGGAGTAAGGTTTAAGACCAGACCCTTAACATCGTTTCTACTTGTTAGGCAGCATGGTCACAATCTTTGTAAGGTAAAGGGATTCTGCTGACTCCATTTCCCTGGTTTTCTAAAAAAACTACATTTCACCTTCAAAACCAAACCCTTAAAAACATGTCAAACAAATTTCAGCAACATTAATTGTGCAACTTCAACAAAGCAAATCAGTGATTTCTGGCATTCCAACTGATCAAACTTGCTGTTCCCGAACAAACTCAAAATTTGATGACTATAGCAACAATGAAAATATAAAAAAACTAATCAAAGCCACAGTTTGTGTGAAGTAATAGAATTGTGGTCTCTTGTATTTGGTCAAAGGCTTATCGTCAAATTCTATTATCAATACAGATTATTTCCACTGTTTATAAGAGGCCCCATCATCATCCCATTGATTATCAAGCCAAAACACTTCATAATCAACGACACATATGGCCACAGATGTGTACATAAAGAAGATGGGAATTAAAAGTCAGACACTAGGCCAGCAAGCCTGTCCCTCAACAACCAGGCCAGACAAAGTATTGAGAACACATCAAAGTAAATTACAAATAAATGACACAGAACAACAAACCAACATAGTCAGCCAGCATGTGATCCATGAAATATTACGTTTCTCATTTAAAAGGGCAACTGTGACATGAAACTCATCAATTTTTTACCATGAAAGCGTGATTTTGACCTCTCCAAACTGATCAGAAAGAGAATTAACCTCCATTAATATGTACACATTATTCCTAGAGTTGGGAGTTGAAAATTTTGCACTTTGGAGCTCTGGAGTAACTATACAAATGAAATATTTACCTGGTCATAATCCAATCAACCCTACTCTAAATGAAGACATGATCTCTTCATGTCTTCACAGCAGTGCTGCTTCCTTTTTGGGTTAAGTGGCAGTTAGTGGTTAGACTGGTCATTTCTACACAAAGACTACCAACAAAAACCTTACATTGCAACATGCATAATAGCTTCCAACAAATATCTTGAAGTGGAAACAGAAACCAGGATTTCATACACCAATAATGCTAATGTTTTCCTTATCACCTAAATTACATGCAATCGATAGATATCGTCTCTCTCTCTCTCTCTCTCTCTCTCCATAATCATATACAAAATAAATGACAATTATCTAACAAGAAGACTCTTCCAACTAGTTGGTCATCACATAACTCCCAAGACACTGGACCGCCAACAAACACTAGAGGAACTGTACCCATAGAGGCATTTCATGAAACGACATACAATCACGAGTTCATTTGAATTCGAATTCGAAGCAATAACATTCAAAGAGGCATTAAATCAAACACTTTACATGCATTAGTTAAAAGAATATAGAAGACGCAAAACTCTTTGATTATGATTGGGAACGAAACCCTAATTAAAAGGAATCACAAGAGTTGGCTTGGATTTTGGGCCGTGTATTGATTTTTTGAAGTAACAACATTAATGAAACAAGAAAATTAAAGAAAAAGACTTCGACATGAAAACATCTTCCTGTTTCATTCGACTGAACAAAGAGAGATGGAAAGTGAGAGGGTCTTACCGGTTGCAGCGTGACGGCTACAGTAGAAGGGGTAAACAGTGAGACGGAGGGACAGGAAAGAGGACGACGCCGCGGAAGCCACAGCTTCAGTTACTTATGTAAGGACATCCAATATTTGCCCTTCAGTTAACAAGGTTTTTTTAAGATTATTTTTGTATGCGCTTTATTTGGGAAAAGGAAAATAATAATATAAATAAAAAAGTTCCAAGAATATGTTTGTTGAAAAAATAATCCTATCAATATAATACTTAAAATCTTCTTTTAAAAACTCTCCTTTAATCTTGTAATAAAATTATCTTTCCAAAAAACAATTTATTATTTATTCTTTTCAAAAAGCATTCTATGGTACCCTATAAACAAAACATTTTTCTTCTCCTCTCATTTAACAGGATAGAACACTCTGTCTCTCTCTAAACTTGTAAACCCCAACGTAATATCTTTCCCTTGAATCTCAAATTTTGTCCCATTTTTTATTGAATCAACGCTAGATTTGAGATCCTAACACAGATAACAACCATTTCCTACATCAAATTCACAAAAACTTTAAGAAATACACAAATTATGCTTATTTTCTCTCTCTACACACAAAAATAAAAAAGTACTTTTTTTAAACTTTCCCTTACGTATACTTATCTATAATGGTGAAAGATGACTTTATACATGCATATATTATGCTACATTATTGTTATTGTAATTTTTTTGTTCTTTTTTTTTCCCCTTTAATTTATATTCGCTTAGTGTATTTTGTATTTCATGTGTAATATGCAATGCAGACAAACTTAATTTATTTCAATTTTTTATTCTAAATTTGGTCAATTTGAATGTTGATTCAATCGTTAAATATGATGCTATAATACTAAGTACTAAATTAACTCCTGTTACGAATTTGTGTATGTAAATTACAGTTTAATTATTATATTACATAAAACGTATGGTTTTTATCGATGTTGTGAATTTTATGAAATTATTGTAACAAACAAGGTAACAATGGACAACATAAGAGTGCTTTGTTATTCTAAAGGAAACATCTTAGAAGTAGAGGATAGAGTATGCTACAATAAATGCTCAACAACAGTAGTTAGATTCTAATTGGTGCAACTTGTAATTAGTTAGTGGGTTTGATATGTAATCGTTATCCGGTTAACATGACAACTCATTGGGTTGAGTTAATCCATAGGTGTCCTCTTATAGAAGGTAGTAGGGATTTATCATGTGTTATGCTTATAAACGACAACTATGATGTCCAACAACTATTGGCATTCTCCTAAGGATGTAGTAGAATTAGTAGTTCTATAGACATGTGTTGGGTTCCAAGAGACTAACTAAACAAGCATGACTCTCATGTTGTCTACTCAGACTATTTTACCCTGTTACTTTACTCTCCTTACTCTACTCTACTGTTCTCTTGTCTATTTTGCTCACCTTGCTTTACTATGCTATGTCTACTCAGCCAGGTCCAATCGGCTTAGCTAGTTTAGGTCCACTTGGCCAATTTAGGTCTACTTATCTATGATGGCAGGACTTTAGGATTACTAACTTATGGTTTTTTTTCACTAGATTTTATTTTTGTATTTACTGGACTACCATTAGGGCATCCTTTATTTTATTTTATTTACAAAATTGTCGTTATGTATAAATAGTTCATGTTTGTAGGGTTTTAGGGACTCATCACATTTATGACATTTCAATGAAAAACCCGTTGAATATTTCCCTATGAAAGCTCTCTTATCCTACTCTTATTAATCCCTTTAGTAAGGATTGTGGCGAGTAACTCTAATTTATACTTTGTATGTAATATCAAAGTAGATATTAGGTCATGTAGTGTTCATGTGATGCGTCATATCCTCATAGATAGCTCACGAATTTACTAAACTCAATTCCATTTTCTTTTCTTTGATATCTCGAAAGACTCATTTAATTTTTTACAGTAAAACCTAATGATTACTTAACTTTTAGGCACATCATATATTCTTGGTATCAGAGCTCGAAGTTCTAAGTAAGGTTGAGAGTTTTTAGGTATTGTATCTATTTTGTTTTGCATTTGAGAGATTGTTGGTTTGTTAGGTCTTATTAAGACATTAGGGATTTATTTACTAGAGTTTGAGAGGTTTAGGTTAATGGCAATATGAGTTATTTGTAAAATTCCTTTGTCGTGGGTTTATTGAATATTTTAGTTTAGAGTATCTTTACATTAGTTGTTGATTTGATATATATAGAAACAAAGTAAGAAAAAAAAATTTGGTTTATCACTATAAGTGGCTACTAAGGTTCCAAAGTAGATGTTTAGTGACTTAGTATGGGTAACTTGAAGGTACACGTATAGACAATCAATTGATAATTATTGATAGTTGGATTTCACCTTAAAATATTACTCGGTCATTCGGCTGACAAGAAGATGACTAATTCTATTATCAGCTAATGTCAACTAAGACTCAATCCACTTAATGGGCCTTGAAGCTTGGTCGGCTAATATGTCCAATCTAAACTTAGGAAAGTGGCGCGAGCAGTTATAATTTGGTACGATCTCATTACATAACCACCCACTACTCCTATATTTTAGGCATGTGCTTGATTATATAATCTCCACATAACTCATGACCAATAATTAACTACTGCTTCAGACACCTAATGTTCACCTATAAATATAAAGAGAAAGCATTGTAAGAACTCTCTTACAACCCTCAATTCTATATTCATTCTCTTATTTCTCTCTTAAGCACTTACTGACTTAGGTATCGGAGTTACTACACCGGACTAGTTTCGGTACCATTTAGTCTTTTGTATTTTTGTAGGAACAAAGTCCTATCCTAAAATCACCTAACAACATTTGGCGTCTTCTATTTTTCATAGCATACTAATATGGCAAAAACAAGAATGACAAAAAGTGTCGATGCTAGTTATTTACCCCATCACTAAGAGAAGGGAAATGGGCATACTGATGAATAACACTTGGCTAAATTAAAGCAACTTTACTTGACTTAGCTAAAGAAAACCAATAACTCAACAAAAAAACAAGATGAGATCCTTAACCTTATCTACAAAAATGTCCCCCCAAATCAAAACCAAGAATATGGTGATAACAATGTTAAGAATAATGGTGATTCGATCTATTCTTTTGAATTACCAAGAGAGTAAGCTGAAGTTATGCTCGTAACAAAGGAAAGCAATCATAACAAGTGCACCATGTAGGACCTTCGCATGTTAGCTTCCCTACTTTAATAAGTAAACAATTCCAGATAAAGAAGAGTCCTTTTATGCTTGAAATTCTAGACAAAGTAATACTACAACACATCAAGCTGCCACAGTTTGAGACTTCTGATGAAATAAGGGACCCTAAAGATCATCTTAAATATTACTACACCTTGGCTAAGCTTCACGACTTAAGTGATGCTGTAGCTTGCTAGGCTTTCCCCTCAACATTGAGAAATGTGGCTAGTACATGGCTTAAACATCTAAAGTTAAACATAATCTCGTGTTTCAAAGATTTAGCAAAAATGTTCTTACAACACTTCCTTGTAAGCAAGCTTATGGTTAAGGATTCTTCAATCCTTAATACGATAAGGCAAAAATTAGACGAATCTATCAAGGACTATTTAGCTAGAGTAATGGTCAAGATGGTCTAGATTCCAAAATCAGGCATAAGCATTACTCTCAACATAATTATCAATGGAGTTAAACCCTATGGAGACTTTTTTAAGTCTCTAGCCAAATAAGGTGAAAATTTTTGCTAAATTTAAGGTTAAGGCTACGTCTTACATTTGCCAAGAAAACAACAGTAAAGCCCAACAAGAGGTCGATCAAAGTGGAGGAGACCGAAAAGGCGATAAGAAGAAGAGTACAAAAGATTGACTTAAAACAAATGATGATCAATGTTCTGAAGGATATAATGCTAAGAAAAAAAGGCCATGCATCCCTACATATTCTATTCATACACCACTCAATCGTCTAATCGTAGATATATTAAAGGAAGTGTGCAATCAAAGGATCATGTTGCAATGGCCAAAAAGGATGAGAGGAAATCCTTTACAATTGAATTCTAATAATTATTGTGATTTTCATCATGATATAGGCCATAATATTGATAATTGTATCAAACTCAAGAATGCAATTGAGGATGCAATCCAACAAATATATTTGAGTAAGTTTCTCGCACATGATGCTAAGAATATTGAGTGACCAACTCAAAGGAGAAGTGATGAGCAGGAGAATGTCACGTGGACTTCTTAAACCAAGAAAGATGCAAGAGATCGAAGTAGTAGCAGAGCACCAAATGTTATAATAAATACTATTGTTCGTGGACCTTTCGCCTTAGGCCAGTTATGCTCTTTAGGCTTGGTTAACACCATACATTATGTTTGTAATGTGCAGGGCAAGAAGATCAAGATCGACAATTTAATTTCTTTTGCTAACGAGGATTTTGAGGGCGTTTAAAGGCCCCATGATGACATACTTGTAATTAGTATGAGAATTTCTAACTTCGAGGTAAAAATGATTCTTGTTGATACTAGAAGTTCGGTAGATATTATTTTTCAACATGCTTTTGATCAAATGAGGCCTAAAAACAAAGCGCAGTTGAGATCTTATAACTACAACTCATATGCTTTTAATAATCAACCTATTCAGGTTACTAAAGTAATTTCTCTCCCAATCCAAATTGGAGATAAAATGTTACGAAAGGCAAGGTAGATTTCCTTATTGTTAAATGTTGGTCCCTATATAATATGATCACGAGTCAACCATGTCAACATTTATTTGGCAGTCCCTCTGACTACGTATCTCAAGGCCAAATTTCCCACTCCCACCGGAGTTGGTGTATGTAAAGGGGACTAACAATTGTCAAGATCCTTATATTTAAGGGCACTACGGTGCAAGGAAATTTTTCAAATTGAAATTTGTTCTAAACAAAAGTCAATTAACATAGAAAATGCCGAAGAAGAGACAAAAGAGATCCCATTAGGAAATGATCCTCAAAAGACAACAAAGATAAGGAAACCTTTACCAACAGAGATCCAACAAAGTTTGATCAACTTTTTATAAGATAACACTGATATGTTTGCATGGTCTCTCTCAGATATTTCAAGCATCCCTAGAGATGTAATAACCCACAAGCTTCAAATTGATCTCAATGCGAAGGTGATTTAATAGAGAAGAAGGCATTTTGCTCTTGAAAAGCAAGCAGCCATCGAAGAAGAAGTCCAAAAGCTGTTAAAGGAAAGGTTCATTATGGAAGAGTCTTATCCGACTTGTCTAGCCAATTGTATGCTAGTCAAGAAGTTTAACAACAAATGGCGTATTTGCATATACTTTACGAATTTG
The DNA here is from genome assembly GCA_024138015.1 of Lumnitzera littorea. Lineage (NCBI taxonomy): Eukaryota > Viridiplantae > Streptophyta > Magnoliopsida > Myrtales > Combretaceae > Lumnitzera > Lumnitzera littorea. The sequence goes on from JAMXBB010000001.1 coordinate 37,276,537, forward strand.
AATAAGGCCTGTCTTAAGGATTGTTTCCCCTTACCGAAAATATATTAGTGAGTTGACTCAATTGTCGAACATGCTTTACCATTTTTTATGGATGCATTTTTTAGCTATAGTCAAATAAAAATGGATGAGGAAGGTAAATTACATACGTCCTTTGTTACTAACTTTAGGACGTACTGTTACACGGTGATGCCCTTTGAGCTCAAAAACACTGGCATGACATATCAAAGGCTTGTCACCAAAATATTTAAGCCTCAAATACATCATAACATAGAAGTATATGTCAACAATATGATTATGAAAAGTACGATGGAGAATTGGCATATTGCCAATCTTAAGGAGACGTTCGGTACTTTAAGGAGGTATAATATGAAACTAAACACGCAAAAATGTGTTTTTGACGCTACTTTAAGAAATTTTTTAGGTTATATGGTCACTCGAGATGGCATTGAAGCAAACCCAAAGAAGATCGATGATATTCGAAACATGAAGTCTCCTTACATAGTCAAGGAAGTTCAGGAATTGGTTGGGCAGATAGTTGCCCTAAATAGATTTGCGTCGAGAAGTGTAGATAGATGTGTGGAGTTTTTCTAAATTTTAAATAACTTGAAAGATTTTCGATTGACTAACAAGAGTGAAAGAGCATTCAACAAGCTAAAGCAGTTTCTTACATCACCACTAATACTCTCGATACCCTTCCTAGAAGAAAATTTATACTTGTATTTGTTAGTCAACAGTCGAACACTTTCTTCTATCTTGGTTCAAATGGAAGGTAGAGAGCATCGACAGTTTTATTATGTGAGCTATATTTTACAAAGGCCAGAATACTGATATATAAAGATTGAAAAATTTATATTTGCGGTGGTTCTCTTAGCAAGAAAGTCCAAGCCATACTTTAAGGCATATCAAATTGTTGTTCTTACTAATCAGCCTTTGTAGCAAGTTTTACAGCAACCAGACTCCTTAGGGAGGAAGATGAAATATGCTTTAGAATTAAGTCCTTATGGTGTACAGTATTAACCCGGAACGGCATTAAAAGCCTAAGTATTGGTAAATTTTATAGTTGAATTTAATAGTGAAGAGGATAACATAGAAATGTTTGAGAAGCTGATATGAAATTTATATGTCAATGGCTCCTTTACTAAAGAAAGATGAGGTGTGGTGTACATAGGAGCTTAGTTATCACTAAGACTTACCATGGAAAATCTAACTAAAATGGGTCATCCGAAATATTGAAGAAAGTTAAAGCGAAATGGTCCACAAATGAACAAGAGTAGCTGATGTGAAGCTACTTGAAGGATTTGACTCACCAATGAATACAACACAACTTAACATCTCACTTGATATAACGTATAAGTTGATGTCAATGTCCACTCACCACTAATCCTAAGCTACACAGCAAGATTAGATAAGAGTGTATGAAAGATGGACTTGGAGAGGGTGTCTCATAAGAACATAATATTCAGTATTAAAATGTAAGTATCTCCGGCTTACAAGAGAAAGGGATTGTTTATAGTAAGTTCCTAAGGTAACATTAAAAAAAAGAAATTACAAGAAAGTATATACAAAAAGGGGATTCCTAATACATATGAAAAAAGATAAAAAGGACAAAAGAAAAAAAATGGAAAAGTAGTACAATGTTAGATGAGGTAAACAGGTGGCAATGCAACATTGTTCCCATACGAATATTCTCTAAGTATAGCAGGTGAGAAGGATCAAGATATTGCGGCAATAAAGGAGCCAGGACGAGAGAGATGGTAGCATGTCGAGAGAAAACTACTCGGTCGATAAGTGAGTCTCTCGTCACTTGACAAGAACCTCTCAGCAACAACTAGTCAGATTACTTGGCATAAGGTCCTCGACTAGGGAATGGTCGGCATCATCACTACCCAAAGCGTAGATCATAGTATGACAATGCGAGGAGCTTAAGGAGTTTAGCTATTTTCCTTCAGTATAAATTTTCTAGTCATCAGTAAGTTGCTAAGAGAGAATTCTTTGAGTGGGGGACCACTGGTTGACAGTTCATTAGTTCCCTAGGGTTGCTAAAGATTTTCCCTCAAATCTTAGTCCTGGTCATCATCAGACACATAGGGAGTCAAATCGACGATGTTGAAGGAGGTAGATACGTCGAAACCTTTAGGTAGCTCAATCTCATAAGCGTTATCATTAATGTACCTTAGGATCCTATAGGGTCCATCCATTGTGGGAGTAGTTTATTAGTCTTTCTGCTAAGGAAGTGTTCCTTACTAAGATGGACCCAGACAAGGTCCCCAAGGGTATAAACGACTTGCCTCCTTTCGTTGTTTCTCACTTCCTTCTATCGAGCTATAGTTTTGGTCAATTGCTCGGCAATCTTCTGATGTAACTTTTAGAACTCCTCGGCATGCTATAGGCCAAATCAACTTTCCCCTTGTATAGTTAAGTTGTTAATTAAATCCAAGGGTAAGTTCGTATTAAATCTATAAACAACCTCAAATGGTGATGTTTCGATTAACCTATAAGCTGAGCAATTGTAGGCAAATTCAATGATGGAAAAGCATAAATCCCAATCACGAGAGTCCTTTCCAACAGTGGCGGGTAGGAGATTACAAACGATTCTGTTAATTACTTCAGTTTAGCCATCTATCTAGGGATGGCAAGAGGTACTGAATAGGAGCTTAGTGCTGAGTTTCCTCCATACGGTCTTCCAAAAGAAGCTCATGAATTTCGATTGATGGTCGGATACAATACTTCTCGATACTCTATGTAGTCGTACAATTTCTTGTAAAAAGAGGTTAGTGACAAATAAAACATCATTAATTCTGTAGTAGGAAGTGAAGTAGCCTATCTTACTAAATTGATCGACTACTACCATGATCGAATCGTGTCTTCTTGCCATGTAGGGAAGGCCGAGCCTAAAATCCATGCTTAAATCGGTCTACAGCCACTCGAGAATTGGTAAGGGTATATATTCTCCATAGGGCTCTCTCTTCCCTTTTACATACTTATATACCTTGTACCTCTTAAGTATTTGGTGCACATCTTTCATCATTCTAGGCTAGTAAAAGTGCTCCTTCAATACCTCAATTATCCTCTTTTCTCCAAAATGGCCGACCAAACCCTCGGCATGAGCCTTTCAAACTAGTAGCTCCCTTACAAAACTACTCGACACACAAATCTACTTACCCCTCATCAAGAACCCCTCACTCAAGTAGAACCCTTTTACAGCTCCTCTACCATTGCACCTGGTTACAAGAGGTCCAAAATGTAAGTCATGCTCATACTAAATAGGTAAAGTACCGAATCCAAGCACCTTAGCTTGTAACGTTGTGATGAGGGTATGATGATGAGAAAGTGCATCATCCATTGTGTAGGTGCTTCCCTTCTTATATCTAATGATGTAGAAAAAGGTTTTCAAGAATTCAACCCATTTGGCATGATGCCAAGAAAGCTTCTATTGCCCACAAAGATACTTAAGAGATTCATGATCCGAATAAACGATGAATTCTCTTGGCAATAGATAATGTTGCCGGTTCTGGAGTGTATGGACAAGGGCATAGAATTCCTTTTTGTAAGTTGAGTAATTCAGGGTAGCACCTCGAATTTTTTCAATGAAGTAAGCAATGGGTCGGTACTTCTGTATAAGGACAGAACCAATGCTGACACTAGATGTATCACATTTAACCTCAAAAACCTTTTCAAAATCTAGCAAGGTGAGTACTAGAGCAAACGTCAGTTTAGTCTTCAAAACTCTTATGAACAATTTTTGTCCATCTAAACTTAACGTTCTTTTTGGTCAATTCAGTCAATAGTGCAATTATGGTTCTAAAGTTCCGGATAAATCTCTAATAGAACAAGGCTAGGCTATGGCAGCTCTTAACTTCGGTAGCATTAGTCGGTGTAAGCCACTCATTAATAGCTCTGACTTTTTCCTTATCAACTCAGACTCCACTCCTTGAAATGACATATTTGAGAAATACAACCTTGCTTTGACAGCATGTGCATTTCTTTAGGTTACCAAATAATTTCTTGATGTAAAGTATGTTAAACACCAATCTCAAATGTTCAACATGTACAAGGAGATCAATATTGTAGACCAGAATATTGTCAAAATAGACTACAATGCATTTGCTGATCAACGATCTCAGTACATGATTCATCAATCGCATAAATGTACTCGGCACATTAGTTAGTTCAAACAGAATCACTAACCATTCGAACAGACCATCCCTTGTCTTAAAGGCCATCTTCCATTCATCCCCAGGTCTCATCCGTATCTAGTGGTAGCCACTCTTCAAGTTAATCTTAGAAAAGACATAGGTACCATATAACTCGTTAAGCATATCATCAAGCTGCAGGATTAGGTATCGGTATTTTATAGTGATCTTATTGATAACTTGGTTGTCAATGCACATTCACCATATTCCATCCTTTTTTGGCACGAGTATAGTAGGTATAGAATAAGGACCCATGCTCTCATGGACATATCTACGATCTATCAACTCATCCACCTGCTTCTTCAGTTTAGTTGCCTACTCCAAATTGAGCTTGTAAGTAGGTCGATTTAGTAAGGTGGCCCCCAATTAAAGGTCGATGCAATGCTCAATTCCTCTTAAGGGAGGCAAACCTTTCAGCATCTCATCAAGGAAGAGGTCGGCATATTCTTGAAGTAGCTGCTACACTTCGGCATGTAAGTTTGCGGCCTCTCTAACCTCTAAGAATCTCTTGACTAAAAGGAAAACATAGTCCTCGGCCTTAACTTCTCATGCAAACTGAACTCTGGAAATCACCAAGGACTTTCATTGTAGAGATTTAGCAACCTTTTTCCTCGGCTTCTTGTGTTTGCATAGGACTCATAAGTGTCAATATAATTTTCTTCCCATCCTTTTAAAATATGTAGGTATTTCTATACCCATCGTGTAACACTCTCAAGTCAAATAGCCACGATTAGCCCCAGTAATATGTAAGATGCACACTTGGGAAGGACATCACATAGCACTTCGTCCCTGTATCTATCACCAATGGTAATCAGCACTTCGACTTTGTCGAAGACGTATAGTCCTCCTTTTTCATTTAACTAGTGAATCTTGTATGGCTTGGGGTGTGGAAGAATTAGCAATTTCATGGCCTTAATTACCCCTTGTGTAATGACGTTGGTACAACTCCCTTCATCAATGATCACGGCGCATAGCTTGCCATTCACCCGTATCGAGCTTGGTTTATCACCCTTTTAGTTCTTTTTATACAATTAGGTCTTCTTTAAACCGATCAGTACTAAACCCTTATCTGTTTAATACTGACCCTCGATTAGGGTTTAAAGAAAACTATTTTTTTAATTTAAAAAGGGGTTAGAGTTGCCATCCGACCAGAGTTGGGAAAAAGAAGTTAAGTTATAACCAATTTGGTGGATTGGTTGTAACTTAGCTATCGGTCTATCGATTAAAACCAATTTTTTGCAAAATAGTTTTTTGAAAACCAAAGATCTAAATCCGAGGGCTGATTTATTAAACCTTAAACGGGTACCACTTTTTAACTTTCCGAATTTAACTTCACTTTTCAAATATGCCCTTTTTGATTTCTAAAACAGCCAATTATGATATACGTGACTAAATTGATCAATTTACACGAATATCTAAAAATGGAAAAAATCAAACTTCCATATTTTAAGTTGCCCCATACTAACGTATGGGTGCCTAGATACTCGCTATTCGGGATTAGAGTTTTGTAGTTCATTCACTAAAAATTTAGCGAGTTGATTTAATTTTAATTTTGGAAAAATAGCTGGGTTTACATTTTTACCCATTTTGATTTATTTGAAGAAAATTTCTTAAGGGTCCTAAATTGGTTTATCTAAAGTTCCTTGATTTGGAAAGTATCCGTTTTATTTTTATTTATTTGAAAAATATGTTTTTCTAAGTGGTAAAACATTTTTCTTTATTATATATTTTTATTATTATTTTTTTTATTTTTAATTATTTTTTTATTTTCTATTTTTTATTGTTTTTATTACTTATCCTTTTTGTTAAAATTTGAAAATAACTAAACATAAAACTAAATAAAAATTTTCTTCCATTTTTTTTCTTTTTCTTTTCTCTCTTTTTTTTTTTCGGTTTTTCTTCTTTTCTCTTTTTCCTTTTTCTTCTTTTTTTTTTAATTTTTCTTTTATTTTTAGTTACAATTACATATTGAAATAAATAAATAAATACAATAACCGAATCTACAAATCGAATAACAATGCTAGATCAAACTTGGACCGGAGCTCGATGTACAGGTCAGACCTAGGTCAATTAGGTTGGATCACGGGTCGGAGCTAGTGTGGATAGTAGGTTTGGGTCGGGTCACGTACAGTAAGTCAGAGGAGGTGTTTTGGAGCCCGTTCTAATAGCCAAAACAACTAGGAAAGGCTACTTTCGTGGCTACTTTATTAGGGATTGGGAGGTTGGTCCAACGCTATGGCCAACAATAGTAGTTGATGCGGTGGCCGATGGTGGTGGAGTGGGTGTTAGATCTTCAGATTGTTGATTGTGATGCTACTGGGTGTTGTTCAATGGTGGTAGGTCGCGGTTTAGTGAGTGGTCATGTATGTGTGAGGGGCGGTTGTGCAACAGTGGTGTAGTAAAGTGAGAGGTGGTAGTGTCCAAGAGATGTGTAGTGTTCGTGAATGAGAGAGTGAGGGTATCGTAGGTTAAGTACGATGTTTACTAGCCGAGAGTGGTGTGTGTATGTAGGGTGGTATGTGTACACTGTATGATAGAGAGAGAGAGAGAGCTGGAGTCGGTGGTGGTTGGATTGCTACTGTAGTGGAGCTGATCAAATCTAATGTAGCGATCAGTGCAGTGGTTATGAATTGGTTTGGTTGTGGTGAAGATGGATTGGAAGGAGGACGGTGTAGATTGTGGCTTGGTTGTGGTCATGAAGGATAGTGGCCAAGGGGTTTGTGTGTATTGTCTCAAATTGGGTATGAGAGTCATTAGGGAGAGAGAGAGACCTAGAGTCGGCCGAGAGAGAGAGAGGTCTGTAAGGGTAAGGAAATTGTGAGAGAGAGTTTTGTGAGGGTGGTTCAATTAAGAGAAAGGGTGGTTAAGGGGTAAGGGTGATGGTAAAGAGAGAGTGAGATGTCGAGAGAAAGTCAAGAGAAAGAGGGAGAGATGTCAATTTGGAGAGAGAGAGAGAGAGAGATCAGTGGAGCCACCCCCCCTCTTGCTTGTGTATGTGTAGGGAAAAAATTTTTCCCCTTCACTGTTTTCTTTTCCTATCCTCCCCATGTGTATCTCCCCTTTTTAAAATGAATCTCCCCCTTCTTGTTTTTAATGTCATCCCCTCTTACTATTTTTGTGTGATTTAAAATGAGAAAGTGAAGGGCGGGGGGGGGGGGGGGGGGGTGGAGAAGGAAAATAGGGCAATAAAGTTTGTTGTTGCGACAAATCACAATGTGCCATGTGTCACAATTAGATACGTAGCTAAGTGATATTTTGACATGTGGCAATATGTGGATTTAAAAAAAGAAAAAGATAAAAAAAACCATCCTCATGCCTCTAATGAGTTTCGAACCCTTATCCTTTAACTTAATCCATGCATTTAGTCCATGTGTTTTATCATTAGGTTGTTAACTTGTGCCTTCTCCATATGTACAATTAAATTGCACGAATGGATCAAGTCAGTTTATACTAAATTTAAATTTAAGCTTAGGTCTAATGGTCCTTTATTCAAATTTATTTAACAACCTAAAAGAATTATTATTTTCTAAATTCCTTATTATATATATATTTTTAATTTTTGTGTGACTTTTCAAATTTCTTATATATTTTCCTAAATTTTTCCATTTTTTGTATTTTCTCTAAATTTCTTATTTTTTTTGTGTTTTTTCTTATTTTCCTATTTTTTTCTAAATTTCTTCATTTTTAAGGAGTTTTCTTTAATTTTCTATTTTTTTTGAAAATTTTATAATTTAAGACCCTATAACCTAATCTAAGAATAAGAAAAGAGGCAAAAATTAGGTGTCTACAATCCAGCAATTCGTATGAAAGAGGTTCTCTCTATACTCATTCTCATTAGCTATAAAAGTACTAAGAGATTGTTGAACTACAAAGCAATACTCGGTTCTACCCTTAAGAGGTATCTTGCCATTAAGATCTTTTTCAAATTCTTCCAGCATCTGATCGGTTGCCACTTCTTCCTCTCCTTCACTTATATTTTCTACATCAAACTAGGGCTTATCTCCCTTTATGGTCTTGACTCGACGGTTCGGACATTGACTAGCTACATGCTCATAGCCAAGGCATTTAAAACATGTGATTTCTTAGGTTTTCCTCCCTGAATTCTGACCCTAGTCACTTCAAGTCTCAGGTTCCTCGATCTTGCTCTTACCTCGGTCCTTATCTAGTTGGCTCAACATGTGACCTCGGCGTTCCACCTCAAAACTATTTGAAACTTTATCATTCATTGGTCGGCTCGGCAGGCCGCTCTTGTTTAATATTAGTGTTTAGCTACTCGGCATTTAGCTAACCTGGTTCTGTCGTAGCCTTTCATCTCTCTAGGCTACATAGATAGTTTCATCCTGAGTCATGAGGCTCAACAGCTCTACAGTGTTACTAATCTCAGCTTATAGTTTAAAAATGAACTGTACTATAGTTCGAGTCTCAGGCTCATCGACATCGCATCTTATCATAAGCAACTGAATATTCTGTAGCTTCTTCTACCACATTGCTACGTATCTAGAAAATTCTAACGTAGTCACTCTAATACAGACAACATCTTCATAATCATAGAAGTCGAATATCTTTTCGATCTTCTCTTTCCAATCTAAGTAGTCATTAGCACTACCAGACCCATTGAAGCTCAGAATTTGTACCTTGAGATATTTAGCACCTCTTGGCGCTCTGAACTCATGGTCATCAATCCTAACATACTGCTCTTCTTCTTCTTTATACTCTTCCACTTCGTCTAACTTTAACCTTCTCTTCGTGACTTTATTGGCACGTTGTGATGGTGATTGGTTCACTAGAAAGGCTTCCAGAGCTCGCTTGTTCATCTGCCTCCTCGGCCTATCTCTCATTTCTTGGCCTTACTCAACCACTCTCTCACGTGGTCCAGTCTCTAAGACCCTATTTATTGAGATAGCTAAGTTGGCTACAATAGCCGTAAGATCTTGTATCTGCTCATCGATAGTACATGGTGTTTGTTGGGTAACTTGACCATAACCATGAGCTTTACTCTCGACATCGTTAATCTCTCCCTATACATTAGGGTTCGACATTCTCAACACAAAGCTTCAGTAAAGACACTTCACTCAGATGCTTTCAACACCTATACAAATATATCAAACAACAGACCGACTATCATTATATAGCTCTCAGTCTCAACCTCAAGCTTTGATACTAGGAAAATTATATGGTGTGTCTAGAAGCTTAGTTATCACTTACCGAGGAAAATCTAACTAAAATGGGTCCTCCGAAATATTGAAGAAAATTAGAAGTGAAATAGTCCAGAAACGAACAAGAGTAGCTAACGTGAAGCTGCTTGAAAGATTTGACTCACCAACGAATACAACATGACTTGACATCTCACTTGATATGATGTGTAAGTTAATGTCAAGATCTACCCACCACTAATCCTGGGCTACGCAACAAGATTAGATAAGAGTGTATGAAAGATGGACTTGAAGAGGGTGCCTCATAAGAACAAAATATTCAATATTAAAATGTAAATATCTTCGACTTACAAGAGAAAGGGATTGTTTATAGTAAGTTCCTAAGGTAACATTAAAATAAAGAAATTATAAGAAAGTATATACAAAAAGGGGATTCCTAGAACATACGAAAAAGGGTAAAAAGGACAAAAGACAAAAATGGAAAAGTGGTAAAATGTCAAACGAGGTGGATAGGTGGCGGTGCAACATTAGTCTCGTATGAATATTCTCTAAGCACAGTAGGCAAGGGGGTTCAAGATGTTGCGGCAATAAAGGGGCTGGGACAAGAGAGATGTTAACATGCCGAGAGAAAACTACTCAGTCAATAAGTGAGTCTCTTGTCATTCAGCAAGAACCTCTCGGCAATAGCTGGTCAGATTACTTAGCATAGGGTCCTTGACTAGGGAATGGTTGGCATTATCACTACCGAGAGCATAGACCATAGTATGACAATGTAGAGAGCTTAAAGAGTTTAGCCACCTTCCTTTGGTGTAAATTTTCTTGTCATCAGTAGGTTGCTAAGAGAGAATTTTTTGGGTAAGGGATTGCAGTCCTCGAAGCTGAGCGCAAGTAATGAGACCACTGGTTGGCAGTTCATCACGGTACGGGTCTCATTTTGCAAGGACCCCATAATGTGAAAGTTAATTATGCTTTGAAGTTTAGGTTTCCAATTAGCAACAATGAAGCCAAGTAAAAGAAGTTAAATTAGGAAAAGAAGTTAATACAAAGAAATTTGAAGTTTTTTCCAATTTACAACTTGTTGTGAATCTAGTCAATGGGAGTTATGTGGCAAAATAAGAAGTAATAAGCAAGTACTTGCTGATAGTACAGACGCTCAAGGAAGAGTTTCAATCCTGTTCAATTGAAAAAAATACCAAGAAGTAAAAATATTGCCATCGACAAGTTGTCAAAGTCGGCTAATATGACACTCACCGATTTAAATGAGAATCTCTTTATTGAGTATCTCCCTAATAAGAGCTTACAAACTGTTGAGCAAAGCTATGAGTTGGCACCATGCCCAAAGGAGAAGTCTTGGATGGACCTAATCATAGAATATTTGAAGGACGGTGTTATTCTTAATGATAGAAAAGATGCTCGAAGGTTGATTTATTAAGTCGCAAATTATACGCTAGTAGACAATCGATTGTACGAACATGAAATTTCCCAACCTTAGCTTCGATGCCTTCTACCAAAGGAAGCACAACGAATACTGTTCAAATTACACGGTGGTATTTGCAATAACCATGTGAAGGGTCAAACCTTGTATGTTACATATTGTGACTCGGCTATTATTGGTTGACTATGAAGGAAGATGTGAGATCATCTGTTTGGTAATGTCCGTAATGCCATAAATATGAGGCATTGAGCTATGCGCCTTCTATTGAATTGTACAGCCTCACTAGTCCTTGGCCTTTTGCCTAGTGGGGATTAGAAATACTCAAACCATTTCCAAAGTCTATAGTTTAGTGGCAATTTGTCATAGTTGCCATGGATTATTTTATGAAGTAGGGCAAAAGCCAAAGTAATGGCTAGAATCACCAAACAAAAGGTTGAGACTATTGTTTTCAACTTCATCATATCAAGATTTGGAGTTCCATTTATGGTAAGTACTAATAATGGACTATAATTTGATAATGATAAATTCTAGGCATTTTTTGAGAAACACAACATTCATCTAAATTACACTTAAGTAGCTTATCCTTAGACCAATCGGCAAGTAGAAGCCATCAATAAGATCATCTTGCATAGCTTGAAGAGGAAAGTTGACCAAGTCATAGGTAAATGGGCTATCAAACTGCCAAATGTTTTATGGGGGTATAAGATTACCCATAAGACTTCAACTGGAGAAATACTCTTTAAACTGGCATATGGGTCAAAAGCTGTATTGTTAATTGAATTATATCTACCCAATCTCCATACATAGAATTTTGACATAATGGCCAATTAGGTTAGCCTTACGACCAATTTGGACATGATCGAGGAGATAAAAGATGTTGTAAGGATAAGAGTTGTTGCATATCAGCATAGAGCAACTGGATATTACAATCAAAAGGCAAAACACATGGTATTTCAGCTTGGAGATCTAGTTTGTAGAAAATCAAAGGTAACTAGCATGTGAGATAATGAAGGAAAGCTTAGCGCAAATTAAGAGGATCTGGGAATTCATATGCGAGGGGGCCTAACAACTAGAAAGTTGGATGGGACAATCATCCCTTCAACATGGAATGCCGAGAATTTAAATCTTTACTTTGCTTAGTTCTTTTGATGTTATGGTTTGTTTCTATCCTAAACATTGTAAGGCAATGACCTACATCTTGTTTTAAATATGAAATGTTCATTTCAAGTTTATGAGTATCTCTACTTCCCATCATTTTCATTCTTTATCAATGCATGATTAGTGAATTAATGAAGTTCTAGCTATATAGTGAGTAAACCAATATTTAATAAGTTTAAACCTATAACGGTTAACGAACTTAATAATTATTAACGAGTAACGTCAATTCTTCTTTAATAATATGTCGAGATACGAGAGAGTGAACTCTATTATGCCTTATAATCGGTAATCTTATGCTTTAAAAAAAAAAAAACACTAGCTTACATCCTATGCGATTAATGAACACTATATCTGTGAAATGACATCTAGCACGTACATGGAATAAAATGTCTCCAAAAGAAAGATCATGTGTGTGAAATAAAACATGCCAAAAGCTAATAATGGGTGTGAAACTAAACAAGCTAGAAATAAAGGGCATAAAGGCCAAATATCTCATTACAATAGATGGTTAGCTTTCGACCATGTTAAGTCCACAACAATTATGAGATAAAATTTAAGTTAACGGATAATCTCAAGAATCTAGAAAGTTCTTGTTCTTTGATTAGACACAAGTATTGTCCTGATTAGAAGCAAATAGGACCCTCTTAGAGTTTACTTCTTTTTCGACATTAGGGGTTTTAGAGTAGGTGGATGTCTCTTTATGAATGTAGGGGTTCTCCTTAGATGATCGTTCCTCATCATCAATAGGAGCTTCATATATTGGCTTCATCATTGTCACCTTAACCTTAAACCTTAACCTCTACTTCTTCACCAACTTCTTCATCACCATTGCTGACATCATTGTCTTCAACATTGGCAAAGTCCAAGCATGATAGTTCATAATTAAGGTGAACACTATAGATAAGCCACTTCATTCCTTACTAAAAAACCAATGATACTTTATTTGTTGCTAACATCTTTTTGTAGGAGATCATATAGCTACATGGAGTATCAAGAAGCATTGTACCTAATCATAGATAGATAACTAGACAAAAGTTGTGAACAGAATAGTAGGCAATCTCCTTTGAGCTATTGTTAGGAAGAATTTACATGTTTGGGATCTATGCTTGCCCATCATCTAGTTTGCTTACAACTACTCCACTCATATCTCAACAAGAAGGTCACCTTTTGAGATCGTCTATGGACTTAACTTGAACTTACCCTTAAACATGGTTATGGTTGTCAAAATGACAATTCTATTATTTATTTGAATACACAGAATCCGTAGAATCGCAGTAAAATCATAAACTTATAGAGTCGGACATAAAAGTTCATAACTTCACTAAAAGTCTATACATAAATAATATTACATTCATTTTAATTAAGAAAAACATTATAAAATCACAAACTCATAAAAATATATTTTTGAATTATGATTTTAACAACCATAGGCATGGTTATTACCCTAAGCTCCCAAGGAGAAAATTAGTCAAGCCTACAGCACCCCAAGGTGTTTCAAAAACTGCATTAGAAGGTTACTGAGCAACTGACCAAGACTGTAGCTTGATAGAGGGAACATGGAAGTCGAGAAAGAAGGTGAGTCTTTTACAACCTAGGAGACCTTATTTGGATTTACCTTAGCAAGAAGCTATTTCTAGGGAAGAGGATAACCTTTTAAGATCCTTTAGTGCGTCAATGACAACATCTATTAGCTAGAGCTACCTGAAGAATATGAAGTATCTCCTACTTTAAATGTTGCCGACCTAAAACCCTATGTACTATAAGAAGAAGAAGACTAAGATTTGAAGGCAAATCCTCAACAACCCTAGGGAATTGATGGATTGTTAACCTTTGGACCCCTCACTTGTACATGTCTCCAAGGCTTGCAATCTCTCAAAAGGAGGATACTCTCACATCAACTTGCCATGAACGAGGTCTTGTATATATAAGATTTATGGATAAACTCCTTAAGGTCCCAACTCAGATACACTTTGCTTTGCTCTAACCCTTATCTAGTTACCGATCCCTCAAGTGTTGAAGTCAACTTATCAAGTACCAAGCTCGAGGTCACTACACTCCGAGCCTTACTCTCCTAACCTATAGGAATGATAAGTACTGAAGCTGACTTGTCAAATGCCGAGACCGAGGCCAACACATGCCAAGCTTTACTCATTTGGCCTACTAAACAACAGTATCATTTATTTATTTTAGCAACTCCAAGTACCAATCCCCAGCAACAGCGACACTCGTTTTAAGCATCTATAGTGCCCTAAGATTCTCCAATACGAACCCATTAAGAAGCTGCCACTTGTCCATTACTTTTTTTATATTTATACTATATTCCTTTTTGTCATTTGTCTTATTTACCCTTTTCATACATTCTAGGACTCTTTTTTCATTTCTTTTATGTAATTTTCCATTTTTGTATTGTTGCCCTAAAGGACTTATTATAAATAGTCATTTTACTATAATTGCAATCATCATATAGTTATAGTTATTGAATATTCTTGTTCTTTTAAGATATCTCTGTCTAAGTACATTTTCCTCTACACTCTTATTTAAGCTTGTCGTACCTCAAGATTAGTAGCAAGTAGACCTTAGCATTAGCTTGTGAGTCATATCAAGCAAGTATTAAGTCATGTCGTGCTCATTGGTACATCATATCCTCTAAATAGCTCCGTAAAAGCTACTACTTTTACTGACCTTTCCATCTTCCTTTTCTTCGATATCTTAAAGGACTCGCTTGGTTACTACTCCTTCCTATAAGCCCTAGTGATTACTAAGTGCCTAAGCACATCATTAACACTTATCTGGCCTTTTGACATCCGTACTGTCCTTACATAAGATATTCCATTTTGTTTTGTTTACTGATTTACCCTTACATAATATGTATTTTTCATTTCTAATAGAAATCTTTTTGGTAATTTGTAGTAACCTAGGGTATACCTTAATTAGGGCATACAAATACCCCTCAATTGTAATGGTCACATCATCCTTTGAACATCAAAATAACATTTTCCCTTATTTTCCTTCTTATGCTTATGTAAATCCTTGATTGGAGAAACCCAAGTCCGAAAGCATAGAAATGGTCTCGTGTCTCACTTATGTATCATATCAAGTATGCCTTAAGCTTATATGAGATGTTTTTACGTAACATCCTTCGCTGGTACTTGGGAACCTAACTCGAAACCTCAACTATCATTTAATCTTCGAACCATCTTATGGTTCGGACCCACCCCCCTGTTCGTATGATACCATTAGTCGTGTATCCATCTACGTTAATGTTCGTATCATTAGTGCAATGAAAGATGGCTCTAGTCCATAGATGAAGCTCATAGGCCAAGCAAGAGGAATGATTGGAGGTATGGGTTGACCGTAGATGTAGATGCCATTGCAAGTTCATAACCCATAGCAATCTATATGGGTAGTAGACTTGTATTGTTTGAGGAAAACATGAATGATGGTAAATGGAGCTTCAGCAATGAATTTGAGGTAGGCATGTTGTTTTAAAAGAAAGAACATCTAATCATAGCTATGAAGATGCAACATTTTTTGAACCACCATGACTTTGTTATCGTAGAGTAAAAAAAAAAAAAAAAATCTGGTTTGTCAAATATATTGATAGTGATAAGGATTATAGGTGAAGGCTTCAAGCATGCTAGAAAAAAGCATGTTGGGTGTTTCTAAATCACTAGGTTTTGAAGGTCCACACATGTACTTGAATACAATTAGCTAAGACCACCCTCAGTTGGACTTAACAACCTTGTCCCATTATACTATTAAGGAAGTATAAGAATAATCGAATATTAATGTAAAACATCTTTAGGCCATTATTTGTAAGAAATTTGGATATACTATACACATAAAGAGAGTCTAAAACGTTAAGCATATAGTTATAGAATGAGTTTATGAAAAGTGAAAGGATTTATATGCAATGCTTCTACATATACTATAGATTATGCAAGAGGCTAACTCGAATACAATAATTGAGTAGAAATGTGGAGATACCAACACTACAAGCATGTCTTCTTTGGTAGAGTGCTTTAGGCTTTTAGGCCATGCATTGAAGCTTTTGTTCACTACAAGTATAATACTATACCCTACTCTTATGGTACCAATTACTTAATAACTTGTCTCATTTTGAAATGGTCAATCTAACCAATTTTTTACTTTTTCAAGTCAATGATTACCATTAATGGTATGTTTTTATATGGGAAGTATAAACGTAAGCTACTCATAGAAACCAAAGTTGATAGTGAAAATCATATCATCCCATTAACATTTGCATTTGTAATATGTTAAGATAATTGAGGTTTGATCTTGAAGTATGTTCTCATGTATGTGATAAATGACCATATAGACATATATTTGATCTTCTTTAGTCATGTTAGCATATGGTCCTCGGTTAAGGGCTTGAATGCAATGTAGCCAAATGGTTGGTCATGGCACTAATGTATCCGCTACGTTACTAGTAACTTCAATTCTCGAGCTAAAAATAAGGAATGCAAAGAACCAATAAAAAAATACCATACCAGATGCAACCCCATAAATTCCACTTGTACTATGATGAGGCCTGCACAATGAGGCCACAAAATGAAAGCTGCCATCAAAGATGAGGACATGGATAAGGTAGAGGGTAAAGATGTAGATAAGCAAAGTTGGACATTTGAGGCAATCTCTTGCCTCAACATTGCCCCCTTCGGCATCTCCTACAATGCCTGAATTTTAGTTTTAAACACCATTTGGAGAGAGCTCTAACAATCAAATTCACACTCCTCTAGCTCCATTTAAGAAGGGAGTTGGAGATCATGATGTAGACATAAGCAAAGGGCTTACATAGGCTGAGTATACTTCGGTCCGTATGTAAGTAACCTACTCCAATACCTATATAGGTGATGGTACACAGATCACACAATCGGATGCAGATTAGATGGTGCAACCCCCAAGGTTATCAAACTACGATTCTATCTAGAATCATTAGAGGGTTGATAAAATCAGAATGTGAAATCGAAACGTAAAAATATAAGTTTTCATAAACTACATAAAATAGCTTTAAAAAAACTATGGATATACTTATAGTAATTATTCAAAACTTAAAATACATGATAAGCATAAGGAAATTAAATTATTTTTATATGAAAAAAAATTAATAATATATATTTTAACATGTATAGAGGAAGGACAAACAAAGTCAAAACTAAGC
Source organism: Lumnitzera littorea (assembly GCA_024138015.1). Taxonomy (NCBI): domain Eukaryota; kingdom Viridiplantae; phylum Streptophyta; class Magnoliopsida; order Myrtales; family Combretaceae; genus Lumnitzera; species Lumnitzera littorea. The sequence continues at coordinate 37,293,658 of JAMXBB010000001.1, forward strand.
ATTACGTAATTTTTTATTGGAAAAAAGCAATAAATTAAAGAGAGTAAAAAATTTCAATTCATTTTAAATTATTGATGGTATAAACTAAAGTATATAGTATTTCTTATAATCTTTCTTATTTGAGTTAAAACCTAGATGAAGACTATAAACATAAAATAAGGGATTAAGAGAGAGAGAAAGAGAAAAAAAAAATTTAAACTAGGATGGGAAAGATGACATAATGCCCTAATAGTTCATGGCTTGTAAAAACTTAGTTATATTTTTTCATTCTTTAGGCAATTTAACTTAGTTATATAGAATCGGTAAACTCGATCAAAAATGTAAATTTCTACTGAGTTTATATATAAACTCGATTAGAAATGTAAGTTTCTACATGAAAATAAATTTATATACAAATTAACTTAGAAGAGCTTTATAAAATCACAAACTCGTACAATTACATAAGTAGGATTGTGAATCTAAAAATTATGGCAACCTTAACCTAATATAGATACTTGAGAGATGTATGCAAATTTTCGGAATTTTTTACTTTTATATAATTATTTTCCTTTTCCTTGCTTTATTTTAGGTGTATGCTTTAAAATGTAATACACTCTTCCTTATCCCATTGTTGAGCTTGGTGTTTTCTCTTGGTTTTACAAATATTTTCCTTAACTTAGCCAAAATTAAAACCTAATCCATTTAATATTAGTCCTCAACTAAAGGTTAAAGAAAACTAGTTTTTCTTTAAAAAAAAAATGTTTGGAGTCACCACTGGAGTCAAGAAAAAGGATTAAGTTATAACCAATTAGATGAATTGGTTTAACTGGTTATAACTGTTTATAACTAGTTATAACTTAGCTATCAATCTTTTGATAAAACCAATTTTTAAAACCATTTTAAAAACTAAAGATTGGGATTTGGGGGTTATCCTATTTTGTGTGAACCATGACCAAGATCAAATAAGGTTGGTCACTAAATGGGTCCAAGCTTGACAAAAGCCTAAAAAGGTGGTAGGGATGCATGAAAGAACAAAATGAATGAAAAGTAAGCAAACTCATAAACAGTTCCGATGGATATGACGCACCAATGGAACTTTCAAGGGTTTACAACACAACTCAATATGACGTACGAATTGATCCAGTGAGGTTATTCTCCACCTAGCCTTGCTTAAGGGTTAGGATAAGAGTAAAATAAATGTAAACAAAATAGTGTATACAAGAGGAAAAATGTCAAGTGTATTAATGTTTCATCTGCTATCTACAGCTACAAATACAAAGAGTATTTATACTCAAGAATTTAGGGCGATATGCCTAAAAAGGAAAAGACAAAAAACGGTATAGTCCAAAAGAAGTAATGTACAAGGTATACAAAGGGTAAAAAGGAATATTTACAAAAAAATAATGATTATAGTAGCAAATTCTACGAATAGTCCTGGATACGTGGCAATAATGCATTGGTAGTGCTATTAGAGGAAGCAGACAAAGTAGTACAACCTAATTGGGTAACCGAGTAGTAGTTCTGAGCAATCATGGGTTCATTCGAACAGGAGTTGCTAAGGATTTGTACAAGGCAAGGCTCTCGTCCTCTCGGCAATAATGTTGCTGGGCAAGTGGTCGGGTCGAATAGGTTTGCGCTATTGCATGGAGTGTAGCTGTTGTTAGGGCATTCTACTACTCGGCACATAATTTCCAAGAGATAGGTAGTCATTCTACTTGGCATGTAGAGTTGATTGGCAGGGAGATACTTAGCTTTGGTAGGATTCAGTTAGAGTAGGAGGATTCACTTTGGTAGTCTTTCTTGTCCTCGGGCACAATTGCGAGTCAATGGTCCAGTAACCTAATTCCCATCATTCCCTTCAGGTTGATTGGAATTTGGGATCAAATCTAAACAATCTTCAGTCAACCCTCTATCAGGCAGGTATGGACTAAGGTCGACAATGTTAAAGGTGTTAGAAACCCCATAATCTGTGAATAGCTCCAATCTATAGGCCTTATCATTAATCTTCTAGAGGATTTCAAAAGGTCTTTCAGCCCTTAGGGATAGTCTATTTCTCCTTTTGCTTAGAAACCTCTCTTTGCTTAGGTGCAACCACACCAAGTCTCCCAACTAAAAATGTTTGGCCATCTTACCCTTAGTCTTCTTTCGCATATGTTCGACGGCTTGATCAATGTACCAAGTGACTTTATCATAAATGTGCTAAAGGGATTGAGTTCTAGCTCTTACGTTAGGGTCCTCTTGTGCAAGCACAAGTATAAGGGTATGATCATGGGGCAACTCGGGATTAAAACAATAGACCACTTCTAAGGGGGTTTGCTCAGTGGTGTCATCCATAGTTCAACTGTAAGCAAATTCAACTACTAGTAAGCGAACATCCTAGTTGGCTAAGTTCTTGCCCACTACAGTTCGGAGTAGTGATCTCAAAGTACAATTAACCACCTTTGTTTAGCCATTAGTTTAGGGGTGACAAGAAGTATTAAATAGTAGCTTAGTCCCCATCCGACACCATAAGGTCCTCCAAAAGTGGCTCAAGAACTTCGGGTCCTTATCAGAGACTACACTTGTTGGTACACCGTGTAACCTTACAATCTCCTACAAGAAAAGAGAAGCAATAGCTGAAGTGTCGTTAGTCTTGGAATAGGGCACAAAGTATGCCATCTTACTAAACCTATCCATGACAATCATCATAGAATCTTTGCCTCAAGTAGTTTATGGTAGTCGGAGAACAAAGTCTATGCTTAATTCGGTTCATGGCTTTGTCAAAACAGGCAAAGGCATTGCCTTCCCTTATTTGGCTCGGTACTTAGCCCTTTTGCATATAGTACAGCTTTTAATAACTCAGTACACATCTCGCCACATTCTTGATTAAAAGAATTGACCACTCAGCAATTCATATGTTCTTTTCTCCTAAAATGTTCGTACAGTCCTTCACTATAAGCTTCCCTAATCAATAGCTCCTAAAGTGAACAGGTCGGCATACACAATTTCCCTCCTCAAAATAAATATTCTTCCTCCATATGATACTCATCCACCATGCCTACATCAGTACAACACACAAATATGAGTCTAAAGTATGGATCCTCGGAATACTGCTCCTTAATATTAGTAAACCCAAACAATTTGGTCTGCAGTTCAGTCAGGAGTGCATATCTCCTCGAAAAAGCATCTACAACTATGTTGCTCTTCTCTTATTTGTATTTTATTACAAAATTGAATCCTTTAAGGAATTCAACTCATCTTGCTTACCACTTCGATAACTTGTTTTGACTTTGGAGATACCTCAAGGACTCATGGTTAGTATAGATGACAAACTCCTTCAGTAATAGATAATGCTGCCATACTTACAGTACTCAAATGCGCCAACAGTTTTTTGTAATATACAAAGTAGTTTAGCTGAGGTCCTTTGAGCTTCTCACTGTGAAAGGCAATTGGTTAGCCTTTCTACATTAGGAAAGTGCTTATCCCAATGCCTAACACATCGCACTTTAGCTTAAATATTTTCTTGAAATCAAGTAAAACTAACACCGAGGTGGAGGTCAATCTTTTCTTTTTTTTTTTGGCAAAACTCATCTCCTCCTTTTCTCCCCATTAGAATTCAGTGTTCTTCTTTATTAGCTTAGTAAGTGGTACGGCGAAGGTATTGAAATTCCTGATGAATCTTTTGTAGAATGAAGTCAATCCATGGAAACTTCTTATGTCGGCATAAGTAGTAAGAGTCGGCCATTCGACGATTGCTTGAATCTTCTCATCGTTCACTCGTAAGCTTCCTCCACTTAATACATAGCTTAAGAATACCACTTCCTCATGGCAAAAAACAACACTTCTTAAGGTTGCCGAATAACCCTTCAACATGGAGCATATCCAATATGGTTCGGAGATGTTCATAGCAACTCGACATGTCGATATTGCAGACTAGGATGTTATCAAAGAATACCATGACACACTTTCCTATCAAATGTCTTAGCACATGATTCATTAGTCTCATAAAAGTACTCAGAGCATTCGATCATCTAAGGGAGGGCATGACCATCATTCATAAAGTCCATGTCGAGTCTTAAATGCAATTTTCCACTCATCTTCTAGAATCATGCAAATTTGATGGTAGCTAAACTTAAGATTAATCTTGCTGAAGATCTTGGCTCCACTCAATTCATCCAACATATCTTCCAACCTTAGAATAGGATACTTATATTTGATCATAATCTTATTTATGCTCGCCTATCTATACACATCCGCCAGGTTCCATCTTTTTTCGACACTAAAAGCTCCGGTATAGTGCCAGCACTGAGACTTTCCCTAACATACCCTCTCTCCAATAACTCATTGACTTGATGTTAGAGCTTAGAAGCATGTTCAAGACTCATTCAATAGGCAGGCTTATTCGGTAGGGCAGCACTAGGTATTAAGTCAATGCAATATTCTATACCTCGCAGCGGAGGCAACTCCTTGGGTAACTCTTTTGGGAACAGATTGGCATATTCATCCAGCAATGCTTTCACTTCCTAGGGTAGTTTACCCTGCTCCCTCATCTTTAATAGGTGCCTAACCAACATAAGGGTTGACTCGTTAGCATCAATGGCCTCTCAGAGTTTGGCTCTACTCATTACTAGAGCCTTCTTCAATCCTTGAGCATGTTTAGTCTACAGTTTGTTAACTTCTCTTGACGGCATTAGATTCAGTGTAATCTTTTGGCCATCCTTCTCAAACATATATGTGTTTTTGTACCTATCATGAATGACCCTCCTATCAAACAACCATAATCGGTTAAGCAGCACATATGAAGCATACATAAGCAACACGTCACAGGCAATTTCGTCATAGTAATGTTTGATAGTAATCGATAGTAGTACTTGTGGGTGACATGTAGTGCTTCTTTCTCATTCAGCCATTGTAGCTTATACGGCCTTGAGTGTTCAATAGTCGGTAGTTTTAACCTCATGATCAGATTGGTTGATGCCACATCGGTACAACTTCCACTATCAACAATTAGTGCACTTACTTGATTATTCACTCTACAAGTGGTATGAAACAAGTTCTTCCTTTGCTCTTCCTCTTATGAGGGTTTTATGTTCATTGCATGTCGGACAACTAAGGCCAACTAATTTAAGTCTTCGGAGAACACATCTTCTTCAATCAATTCTTTCTTAGCAACTTCTTTTTTGGTAGTACTCTCCTCCTTGTCGAGTTCCTCATCAGTACTATCTACCTCTAACTTAGAGACGTACCCCTTAATGACCACAGTCCTTTAGTTTGAGCATTGAGTAGCCATATGTCCAAACCCTTAGCACTTAAAGCACTAAATCTAACTCATCTTCCTACTAGATCCTTGCCTTTTCTCATAAGTTTGAGTTGTTACGTCACTGTTAAGTCAGCCTTTCCGCTCGGCTCAGACATCCATCTTTTGGATCAACTCGATACTTGACTAAGCTTGGTGACTTCCCTATTTAGATCGGATAGTCTGCATTCTGGTCGACATTCAGCTTCTTCTCTACCTCTCTACTCGTTAGGCTACACTAATGGGTTCATCTATTGTGGTAAACCTTAAAAGTTCCACATTGTCTTGAATGTCACCTCGCAACCCAGTAGGGAACCTTGAGATTGTTTGTACTGGTGGTTCCTCTAGTTCACATCGGATCATGAGCATTTGGAATTCCTAAATATACTCATCAACTATTCAACCTCCTTGTCTCAACTCTTAAAGCCGAGTAAAAGTGTCCTATAGATAAGTTTCCAACACAAATCTATTTCTTAGTATCCTTTTCATTTTAAGCCAAGTATTAATCTCTCGATAGCCTTCTCGCCTCCTCATAGCCTGTAAGTTCTTCCACCACATAGTGGTATGTCTTGAGAACTCAATGGCAACAGTTCTCACTTTCTCGTAATTTTCGTACTGATAATAATAAGAAATATGCTCTACTTTCTCTTCCTATTCTTAATATTCATCAGCATTCCTAGATCCATTGAAGCTCGAAATCTGAAGTTTCACATGGTCAGTTGCTCTAGGGACTCGAGCTCGCTCTTCTTCAAAATACTCTTCCTCATCCTCTTCACTCAGTTCTCTCAAGTTTATCCTTCATCTTACTCATCTACCTACTTCTCCACCTTGATCTAGTTGAGTTGGGTTTTGACCTCTAACAAGTTGAGTAGCTTATTGGTGTTTTACGCGGCTTTAGTAGGTTGATAAGCCAATGCGTAACAACTTAGGTCAAATCAACTAATGGGTTAGCCACCTTGTCAAGTCTCTTGTCAGTGCTTCTAAGGGTTCATGGAGACTATCAACTATGTTAGACAATTCTACTATTGTCATGTCCAACACTAACGTTTACACTTAGGTCAATCATCTTTTCTACAAATTCAAAGCTCTAACTCTTCAATTGGGTGTTCTAGAAAAAACTTCCATAAACTAGAAAAGCAACAGCTAACAAGCATGACAAATAAATGAATATAGTAACTTACTCTGTTTCACATACACAAAACACAGTATAAAAGAAACTTAAAAAATAAACTACAACTCAAACAAAAACCTCCGTTCTTATACCAAGATGGTGTAAACCATGACCAAGATTAGATAAGGCCGGTCGCTAAATGGGTTCAAGCTTGACGAAAGCCTGAAATGGTGATAGGGAAAATGCACAAAAGAACAAAACGAATGAAAAGTAAGCAAACTCACAAATAGTTCCGATAGATATGACACACCAATGGAACTTCCAAAGACTTATGGTATAACTTGATATGATACATGAATTGGTCCGATGAGATTACTCACCTCTTAATCTTGGTTAAAGGTTAAGATAAGAGTGAGATGAATGTAAATAAAGTAGTGTTTATAAGAGGAACATGTCAAGTGTATTAATGTTCAATTTGCTGTTTATAGTTACAAATACAAAGGGTATTTATACCCAAGAATTTAGGGCAACATTCCTAAAAAGGAAAAGACAAAAAAGGGTATAGTCCTAAAGAAGTAATATACAAGATATACAAAGAGTAAAAAGGAACATTCATAGAAGAAGCCATGATTATAGTAGCAGATTCTATGAGTAGTCTCGAACGTATGGCAGCAATGCATTGGTGGTGCTGTTGGAAGAAGTAGACAAAGTAGTACGACTTGGTTGGGTGGCCGAATAGGAGTTCTAAGCAGTCATGGGTTCATTCAAATAGGAGTGGCTAAGGATTTGCATAGGGTAAGGCTCTCGACCTCTTGGTAGTAATGATGCCGAGCAAGTGGTCGGTTGAACAAGTTCGAGTTGGTGCATGAAGTGTGGCTATTGTCAAGGTATTCTACTACTCAACACATAATTTTTGAGAGATGGGTAGTCATTTAGCTTAGCATATAGAGTTGATCGGCAAGGAGATACTCAGCTTCGGTAAGAGTAGGTTGGAACAAGAGGATTCGCCTTATTAATCCCTCTAGTCTTCGGACTTGGCTGTAAGTTAATGGTCTAGTAGCCTAATTCTCATTACTATTAAACCCTAAACGGATACCACCTCTTAACTTTCTAAATTTTATTTTATTTTTCAAATATCCTTTCAACAATGCTTATTTACAGGCAATAACATGAGATTTTATCTATTTACAAAAAATAAGAATTTAAAGAGTTATATACTAAAGAGGGAAAAATAAATTTTTTCCATATTTTAAGTCACCTAGTACATATGGGTGTTTATATACTCGCTAATCAAGATCAGACTTCCGTAGTTCATTCATAAAAACATAACAAGTTAATTTTAATTTTTGAAAACCAAATTGAGTTTGTGTTTTTACTCGATTTGATGCTAATTAAGGAAATTTTCTAAGGGTCTTAATTAAGGTTTTATTTTTAGAAATTCTAAAGCGCTCTAGTTTAGAAAATAGTTGATTTATTTTTTTACTTTTTGGAAAATTGGTTTTCTAAGTAATAAAATAACTTTATTTTTTTTATTTACTTTATTTCATTTTTTGTCATTTATTTATTTACTTTTTATTTTTATTATTTTTTTAGTTAAAACGTAAAAATGACACTAAGTATTTCCTCCTTTTTTTCTTCTTTTCTTTTTTTTTTTATTTTTTTAAATTGTTATTTATTTTTTATTTTTTTGCTTTTGATTACAATTACATATTATAATAAATAAATAAAATAATACTAATGATAAAAACAATAACTATTAAAGGAAAGAAACAAGTAGGTTGAACTAAGAAGCTTCACAAGGGGTTGGGTTGAATAATCAGATCGAACTCAGTTCAATAGGTTAGATCTCGGAACTTTAGTAAGTTAGTATGTGACCCATACGTACATTCGATGAGGAGCAGCAATAGTAGCGTTGGAGATGGTTTCGAGTAGCGAACCAAGTGGTGAAGAGGGATTTTATGAGGTTTAGATTAGTGAAAATAGGTTTGGTGCTAGTGCGGCAGTATTTTGGATGGTAGTGAAGAGCGGTGATCGGCGACGATAGTTGTAAGAATGGCTCAAGCATGATGGTAGCATTCGTTGGGGTTGGTGGAGCTTAGTTAAGAAGGGGTCGTCGAATTAGGGTTTAGTGTTAGGCATCACTACGATGGTGGTTACATCAGCAAATAGGTGTAAGTCATATGTATAGGCAAGGGAGTGATGGATCTATGTGTACTATGGTTCGTTAGTTGAGAGAGAAGGATGGAGAGTAGGTTGTGTTTTCAAGTGAGGGATCATGATTGAAGAGGGTGATCAATCAGTCTTGTTGTGTATTATCGCTGCAATTGTAGGTAGTATGTAAGGAAGGTAGAGGCGGTTCAATATTTGGTAAGCGATGGTCGTGCAATGATGGAGTAGTCACTATGTAGAGTTGGGATAGAGAGATAATTAGATAAGAGCTAATGTGGGTCCATAGTGCGCGATGGGGAGCATAAGCTATGAGTTAGATGGTGTTGCTTGGTGAAAGGGAAAGGACCTAGATTATTATGCCTGTAAGAGAAAGAGGATAAGGGTTGATTATGCGTTATCGGGGTTATTGGTGGAGGAATGTGATTCGGTATGTGCCCCAATGAAGGAAAAAAGGGATAAGTTAGGGATGGAGGTCTACTGGTTAGTGGATGTGATGCGCGAGAGTGATCGGTATTGTTGCTGTATGTTGCTAATTTAGTGTTGGGTAGTAGCTGTGGTTGGCTATAGCATAGGGGGTTTGATCGAGAGAGAGAGAAGGCATGCTTGGGTTGCTGTCCTCCATCCAGAAAAGAGGATGTGGGTCTAGTTTTTGAGTAAGAAAGGGAAGGAAGAAAAGGAAAGTGGAGAAGATGAAGGAAAATGTGTTGTTAAGGCCAATCACAAAGTGTCGTATGTCACAACCAGATACGTAGCCTAGTGATTCCTTAACATGTGGCAACATGTTGTATGAAGAAGAATAAAAAATAAAAGGCATTTTTATGCCTCTAGTGAAATTTGAACCCCTGATTTCAACTTAAACCCAATGCTATGTCTATATGTTTAACTGTTAGGCCGTTATCTTGTGTTTTGTTTATATGTGCAATTAAATTGCAAAAATGGACAAGGTCAACCTCAGCTAAATTCAAATCTAAACCTAGGCCTAACGATCTTCTCCTAATTTTTTATAAATTATATTCTTAAAAAAATCATTATTTTCTAAATTTCCTAAATGCTTTATTTTTCTATTTTTTTTAATTTTATTAAAATTTTTCTATTTTCTAAATTTCTTTTTTTTTCTTTTCCTATATTTTCTATTTTTTTGTACTTTTTCTAAATTTCTTCTTTTTTCGGATTTTCTTATTTTTCTATTTCTTTTTTGTATTTTTCTTAATTCAAGGCCCTTTATCCTATTTTGAAAAATAAAAAAGGGGGAAGGGGGCATAAATGGGGTGCTTGCAGTTGTCCTTTTTTATAGTAAAGTTTGAGTAAAACTTTGTTATAAAGATAAAAGAGACACTGTTTTTGCCCTAAGGATAGATTTCATCCTAGGAAACACTACAACTAACTAACTATCCTAGGCATGGTTTACTAGGGATTTGATAGAGAGAGAGGTAGCACTTTAAGAGCTGGTTGAAAGATTGAAAGAGGAATTGAAGCCTTATTGTGCCCTTATGAGATGATGAACCAAAGTGAAACAAGCAAAGTGCTTCTTGAGTTGGCTAAGACTCCAAAAGATGTTGAAAACTTGGTTGTGCCTGAATGAGCTGATTAACTAAGGTAAAATAGGCGAAGTGCTCCTTGAACTGGCTAAGGCCCTAAAAGAGATATTGAAAACTTAGTCGTACCCCTATAAGCTAACTAACCAAGATGAGATGGGTGAAGCTCTCTTTGAGCTAGCTAAGACCTTAAAAGATGTTGAAAACTTGGTTATGCCCCTATGAGTTGACTAACTAAGATGAGACGGAGGAAGCACTCCTTGAGTTGGCTAAGACCCTAAAAGATGTTGAAAACTTAGTTGTGCCCTAATGAGCTAATTAACTAAGGTGAAACGAAAGAAGCGCTCCTTGAGCTTACTAAGACCCTAAAAGAGATGTTGCAAACTTGATCGTAGCCCTATGAGCTAATTAACCAAGATGAGATAGGTGAAGCACTCCTTGAGCTGACTAAGACCCTAAAAGATGTTGAAAACTTGGTCATACCCCTATGAGCTAACTAACCAAGATGAGACTGGTGAAGCGCTCCTTAAGCTGACTAAGACCTTAAAAGATGTTGAAAACTTGGTTGTGCCCTATGAGCTAACTAATTAAGACGAGACTGGTGAAGCACTCCTTGAGTTGGCTAAGACCCTAAAAGATGTTGAAAACTTGGTCATGCCCCTATGACCTAACTAACTTAGGTGAGATCATCTCTAGGGGACTAGTAACCCTAAGCTAGAATCCATCTTGGAAAACCTGATTATGCTCTTCTAAGCTCACTAACCTAAGTGAGAGCATCTTTTGGAGACTAGCAACCCTAAATTGGACTCAATTTAGAAAACCTGGTTATGCTATTGTAAGCTCACTAACTTAGGAGGGAACGTCTCTTGGGGACTAGTAACCCTAAACTAGAATTGATTTGGAAAACCTAGTTGTGCTCCTCTGAGCTTACTAACCTAAGCAAGAGCATCTCTCGGAAATGAGCATTCCTAAGCTGGAATCAATTTGGAAAACTTGGTCATGCTTTTTTGAGCTCACTAACCTAGGTAGGAGCATCTCTTGGGGATTAACAACCCTAAATTATAATCGATTTAGAAAACCTAGCCGTACTCTTCTAAGCTCACTAACCTAGGTGAAAGCATCTCTAGGGGACTAGCAACCCTGAGCTTGAATCAATCTAGAAAACCTAATCGTACACTTCTAAGCTCATTAACCTAGGTGGAAGCATCTCTCTGAGACTAACAATCCTAAATTGGAATCGATTTAGAAAACCTGGTCGTGCTCTTTTGAGTTCACTGGCCTAGGTGGGAGCATCTCTAAGGGACTAGCAACCTTAAGTTGGAATCGATTTTGAAAACCTAGTTATATTCTTCTAAGCTCGCTAACCTAAGCGGGAGCGTCTCTCAAGGACTAGTAACCCTAAATTGGAATTAATTTGGAAAACCTAGTTGTGCTCTTCTAAGCTTACTACCCTAGATAGGAACGTCTCTCAAGGACTAATAACCTAAAAGTGGAATCAATTTGAGAAAAACCTAAAAGTGCTTATTCGAGTTGACTATCCCAGGTAAACGGGGTAAACGAGGCAAAGCACTCTTTGAGCTGGCTAAGACCTTAAATTGAAACCAAGTAGCGCCCTATTGAGCTAACTAACCTAGGTAAGAGCATCTTTCAAGGATTAGCAACCTTGACTTAGCTTAGAATAAGCGCCCTATAGGCTTACTAAAAGGAATCAATGATAAAAGGAAGCATCTTATGGGCTTATTGAAGAGAAATTGGTGAAGGAAAGCACCCTTATATGCTTGTTAAGAACTAGGTGAAGAGAAATGTCCTCTAGGTTCACTAAGAGAAATTGATGATGAAAGGAAGCACCCAATAAGCTTGCTTAGGAGAAATTAGTAAAGAAAAGCACTCTACAGGCTTGTTGAAGGGAAATACCCTATGGGCTCATTAGGAACTTAGTAAAGAGAATGACCCTAAGGGCTCGCTAAAACCTTAAAGGGAATTGACAAAAGAGGGGATAACACTTTGAAATTTGGCTAAAATCTTAAAAGGAATAAAAGAGTGGGTCAGTAGTCTGAGAGCTAGTTAGAACCCTAAAAATGAAAGACGGGACAGCACTCTAAAGGCTAGCTAGAACCTTAAAAAGAATGGAAGAAGGGATAATGCTTTAAGAGATGGCTTAAACCCTAAGAGGAATTTATGAAAGCAAAGGTAGCGCTTTGAAAGCTTGCTAGTACCCTATAAAGAAAGACAGGATGACGCCCTAAAGGTTAGCGAGATCCCTAAAAATAAAAGATGGGACAGTACCTTAAAAGTTGGCAAAATCCCTAAAAATGAATCAAAAGAGGGGACAACGCTCTAAGAGCTAGCTTGAACCCTAAGAGAAATTTGATGAAGGATTGAAGAAGGAAAGTAAGGAAAGAAACTAGTTTGAAAAACTTCTTAACTTAGAAAAAATATTTGTAGGGAAATTATTGAAAAAAGTCATTTATGAAAAGGAAATAGAAATAGGCGCCTTGATTTGAAAAAGAGTTAAAGGGTATTTAAAACTTCAATTAGGGAAGAATGATCTAGACTACTATGGTTAATTTAAAAAAAAAATGTAACTACCTTAAAAAGGAAACAGATGACATGAATTGAAAACTTGGCTATTCAAGCTTAAATGGATTAGACAAAAATCATGTGACAAGCATTTACTTTCTCTATCTTCTTTTTTTTTTTTTTTTTGAAAGTTTGCCAACGGTTATAAATTGTTATTTAAGGAATAAGTTTATAACCATCCCTTTCTTTGGTAATCATATGAGGTTTTTCAATGCCCCTAACCTTAATGTTGGGCTCCATCGTGAGGCTTTGTAATTTTAAAGATTCCTTTTTTAGGGAAAAAGGTAACTCATGATTAATTTAGTTGAAAAGGATTTCCTTACTAACTCTCAATCTAGATTTCACTCTTGATTATAGTCCTAAAATTATAATCCATTTTGCTAGTGATATGCCTTGATCAATTCATTAGGTCTTTTTCGGTTCACCATTATGAATTTAGGCGTTTGGTCCAATGGTTTCAAAAAGGACTAATGAGGATGCATATTTCGAAAGAAATATTTTTATTTATCCCAAGTATATAAGTCAAGAGCCTTAGGGAAAAATTAGAAGTCTGCTTGCTCCAATTTTAAAAACATTTTTTATTAAAGATAAATTATCTTTTAAGATCAAAAGAGCCTTTTTGTGTAAGGGTGGTATTGTGGGTAGGAAGGCCTTATATGATTCGGTATGGGAAAGAAAGTCTTCAGAGTAGATATAGAGATTTTGGGTTTCCGAGCTTTGGAATGTGATTCAGAGCCTTGTGTTTCGAAGGTTATTTAGGCTTTCACTCCTGGTCTTTTGATTCGATTTGGCTACCCTTGTTGGGATGTGATATATCCTTTAGGGCTTTTGTCCTATACTTAGGTCTAATTTTTCGACCTCTTTATTCCTTCTTCCCCCTCTCTTCTTTTTTTTTTTTATATTATTACTTTACCCCATTATCTCTTGATGTTCTTTCTTTTTTTTTTTTTTTTTTGGCCCTAAGAGTGATTGTCTCCATTGCTAAGTTCTTGTTTTTTAAGCGATTCAAGACCCTAAATCCATGGATTTCTAGTATATGGGCTCAAGTGAGGTATGTATAAGCTTAAGGTGTTTAAAAAGGAATTAGCTCTTCTTCATTTCAATGAAAAAATAATTTATCAAAAACAAAAATAATTTTTGAATTAACATTACTTAAGCAAGCATAAATGAATTTTACCCTTATCTCCTAACCAATGATCATAACCTTTGAATTGCCCCATTGTAGGGCAGTTTTTTATAGAGTTTAAATTTGAAAATTCTCCAAATAAGTCCAACGAGGTTAACTAGAGATAATTGTGTTTAAGATTTAAAAATGAATTCCTAACTTTATTTTAATCTATATATCACATTCAAAGTGGACCTTCTTTAAGGAATGAGTCCAAAATATTCTCACCATTTTGTCACTCAACTTTCAAAGTATTTTAAGTTATAGTATAGGATATAGTTTGTCTCTTTTCATCCTAAACTTTTTTAAAAGATGAGTTACTAATTCTTTAAAGAGGAATTTATATTTATTTGCCTAGGATGAAGATTGGCTTTGCCCCTTGGTTTCTCAAATCATGCCTCGATATTTGACTTTATGTTTTGGCTTGGTTTATGATTGGGTTTAGCTTTCTAAATGGACTAAGGTTTTGGCTTGGCTTGGTTACCTTTATGGGTTGAGAATTGTATTTGGTTGAATTACCTCGACAGGCCATGGTTTGTGTTCGAATCAGTTGCCTTAATGGGCTAAGTGGCTTATGTTTGGGTAAGTTACTTGAATAGGCCTAAGGTTAGTATTTAGATTGAATGGGCCAAGGGGATAGTGTTTAGGTTAAATGGGTGAAGAGGCTAATGTTTGTGTTGAATGGGCTAAGGGGCTCGTATTGGCTTCCTTAATTGGTTGAAGGGCCTTATGTAGGTTGGAAACCAAGTGTTTTAGCTAGTTGCTTGTGTAGGCCAAAGCTTAAGCTTAGGTTGGCTCCTGGAGCTCATAAAGATTTATAGCCATCAGCAACTTCTCCTCTCATTTTCATCTTTTTAATTTTTGTTTCTCTTTTCTTTTTTCTTTCTTTTTTTTTTTTTGAGAGAGAGAGAGAGAGAAAGATAAAGTTTTATTTTATAGAAACTAAGAAAATAATTTACAAATAAGGATGGTGATTTTTTAGGGTTAAAGTTTATAAGATTTTACATTTCCCTAAATGAGAGGGAACAGTGGTTAGATAAATGCTTATTGAAGGATTATTTATAAAGATGGGAATACTAAAGAATGATGAACTAAAGAGAACTTTTATTATTGTGAAAGATCTTAATACAAAAAACAAAGGTAAAGAACCTAACATTTATTCTAGACTCTTTAGATACGAAGTGAAAAAAAAAACCCTAAATTAAGTCTCGCAGACAAGTCTTAAGGTCCTCTATGATTTCATAGGTTTTCCTAATGACCTATCCTAAAACGGCCCTTAATGCCCAATTATGTGCTTCAAAGCACTCGAACTTTTCCTTCAGGTTAGTAATCTTATCTTTCAATAGCTGCTCGTAAATCCTAAAGATGTTCGGTAGCTTATTAGTTCTCTAATTATTTGCTTGGTTATCTACCATTCTAGGTCTATACATCAATCATCAATGCAACAAAAGAAAGTACAAGGAAATATGTAGATGTTGAGATTGTTTGGGTTAGTACATTACTCCTTAAGTTGCAACCCTACTATTATTTTCTAAAACTTGATTGTATTAAAACTCTTAGACAATTAGTAAGGTTCCAATTCTCAAGGGTAGTGTATTAACTCAAGTTTAAAAGGAAGTATATACAATTAGGATGGATTTTAAAAGGTCCCTAAGCTTTGTAACCCCATTTGCTTTTAGAAAACACTTTCATTAATCACCTCGAGTAGCCTAATCAATCTTAAGTGGTAATTACCCTACTACACTTAGAGCCTACACAATGATCCCCCTTTTAGGGTTCTAAGGTAGCCTGAGTCTGACCACATTTACCCTACATCTTTAATGCAACAAATGACCCCTCATGTCCGAATGTATGTTATATGCAAAATAAATATGGCAATTAAACCAAAGTATATACATGAAATAATAACATGGGTATTTTGAAAGGAAAATTTACTTTCGAAATGTGTCTTAAGTAGCTAACCCTCTTAACGTCCCCAATAGAGTCGCCAAGCTGTAGAGCCTAGTTTTTTTCCCTTGATTTTTAAAAATATTTTCCTTAACTCGACCAAAATTAAACCTTAACCCATTTAATATTGGTCCTTGATTAAGGGTTAAAAAAAAAAAAAACCGGTTTTTCTTTAAAAAAAAAATGTTCGAAGCTACTACCCGACCAAAGTTAGGAAAAGAGGTTAAGTTATAATCAATTGGGCATATGGGTTATAACTTTGCTACCGATTTATTAGTAAAACCAATTTTTAAAAAGGTTTTAAAAACTAGGGATCTGAATCTGGAGGCTATCATATTAAACTCTAAACAAGTATCACCTTTTCACTTTTCGAATTTAATTTTGATTTTCAAATACCATTTCAATAATGTTTATTTACAAGTGATAACTTGAGATTATGTCTATTTACAAAATAAAAAAAATAAATAAGAATTTAAAGAGTTATCCACTAAAGAGGGAAAAATAAATTTTTTTCTATATTTTAAGTTACCCTGTATGTATGGATGCTTACTTACTTATTATTCGAAATCAAACTTCCATAGTTCATTTACGAAAATATAGCGAGTTGATTTTAATTTTTGAAAAATAGATCGGGTTTACGTTTTTATTTAGTTTGATACTAATTAAGGAAATTTTGTAAGGGTTCTAATTAGGGTTTTATTTTTGGAAATTCTAAAATGCCTTAATTTAGAGAATGGTTAATTGATTCTTTTATTTTTTAGAAAATTAGTTTTCTAAAATAAATTTTGTATTTTTTAATTTATTTTATTTCATTTTTTGTTATTTATTTATTTACTTTTTTTTTTAATTTTTTGTTAAAACTTAAAAATAACACTAAGTATTTCCACCTTTTTTTTCCTTCTTCTTTTCTTTTTCCTTTTTTAAGATTGTTTATTCTTCTTCTTTTTCTTTTTTTGGTTTTTGATTTCAATTACACATTATAATAAACAAATAAAATAATACTAGTGATAAAAACAATAACTACTAAATGAAAGAAACAAGTGGGCCAGACCAAGAAGCTTCACACGGGGCCAGGTTGAGTAATTAGGTTGGACTCAATTCAATAGGTTACATCTCAAAGCTCTAGCAGTTTAGCACGTGACTTACACGTGCATTCGATAAGGAGTAGCACCAGCGGTGTTGAAGACAGTTTTGAGTAGTGAATCAAGCGGGGAAGAGGGATTTTATGAGGTTTAGATTGGGAAAATGGGTTTAGAGCTAGTATAGTGGTGTTTTGTAGTGTTTTAGATGGTAATGAAGAGTGGTGGTCAATGACGATGATTGTGAGAGTGGATTGGACGCAATGGTGGTGTTTACTAGGGTTGATGGAGCTTAGCCAAGAAGGGGTTGTTAGATTGGGGTTTGGTGTTAGGTGTCACTATGGTAGTGGCTGTGTCAGCGAGTAAGCATGGGTTACATGTATGGGCGAAGGAGCGATGGATCTATGTGTACTGTGGTTCATCGGTCGAGAGAGAGAGATAAAGAGTAGGCTATGTTTTCGAGTGAAGGATCGTGATTAATGGGGGTAATCGGTTGGTCTTCTTGGGTGTTGTCGTTGCTACTATGGGTAATGTGCAAGGAAGGTAAGGCGGTTTGGTATTTGGTGAGTGGTGGTCATGCAATGATGAAGCAGCCACTGTGTAGAGTTAAGATAGAGAGATAATCAGATGGGAGCTAATGTGGATCGGTAATGCATGAGGGGAAGCATGAGCTGTGAGTCAAATGGTGTTGGTTAGCAATAAGGAAAGGACCCGGATTACTATGCTTATGAGAGAAAGAGGACGAGGGTCGAGTGTGTGTTGTTGGGGTGGTTGGTAGAGGAATGTAGTTCAGTATGTGCCCTAGTGAAAGAAATAAGGGATGAGTTAAGGATGGGGGTCTGCTGGTTAGTGGAAGTGATGTGCAAGAGAGATCGATGTTGTTGCTGTGTATTGTTGATTTAGTGTTAGGTAGTAGCTATGGTTAGCTACGACATAGGGGCATTGATCGAAAGAGAGAGAGAGGAGGGGTGCTTGGGTTATTGTCCTCCGTTCGAGAAAAAGGATGTTGGTTTAGTTTTTAAGTGAGAAAGGGAGGGAAAGAAAATGAAAGTGAAGAAGAGGAAGAAAAATGTGTTATCAAGGCCAATCACAAAGTACTGTGTATCACAACTAATCACGTGGCCTAGTGATTCCTTGACATGTAGTAGCATGTTGTATGAAGAAGAAGAAAAAATAAAAGGTATTTTTTATGCTTCTAGTGAGATTTAAACCCCTGATTCCAAGTTAAATCTAATGCTATGTCCATATACTTATCTATTAGGCCATTGACCTATGCTTTATTCATATATTCAATTATATAGATAAGGCCAGCTTAAGCTAAATTCAAATCTAAGCTTAATGACCCTCTTGTTATTTTTTATAAATTCTATTTTTAAAAAAAATTATTTTATAAATTTCCTAAATCCTCTATTTTTCTATTTTTATGACTTTTTAGAGTTTTTTGTAATTCTTTTTAAAATTTTCTATTTTCTAAATTCTTTATTTATTTTTTTTGCTTTTCCTAAATTTTTTATTTTTTGTAATTTTTCTAAATTTCTTTTTTTTATTTTCTTTATTTTCTATTTTTTTGTATTTTTCCTAATTTATGATCCTTTATCATATTCTATGGAATAAAAAAAGGGGTGGGGGGTAGTAGGGGGGTATTGGGGGTAGGGTAAAAATGGGGTGTTTACGCCTATTGAAAAAAAAAATGAACAAAAGAGAAAATGTGAATAATTACTAAGCACTCATCTTAATAGGGATATGCTTCTAAATTTTCAAGTATTACAAACAATCTCTTAAGTTTTGATACATTAGCAAATAATCTCTAAAGTTATAGATAACCCCATACATTTTGATTTGGTACATCCTAAACTTATCAAAATGTGTTTTAGTACCCCTAAACTTTGATCCGGTGCATCCTTTTGAGTCTTTATAATTCAAATAAAGGGAAAAAAAAAACCTATGAATCTTCTAGGTTTCAATAGTAGTAAAATTCTCTTGCATGCATATTGAGAAAATAATAATAATAATAATAATAAAGGAAAGAAGATGTATAATGAATTTTGACAATTTTCTACAATTTTTTTAGTCTTTTAGGAGGCCCATAACATACATACATTAGTAACATTAGTAGAAAGATCAGTATTTGGTAAAAACATGCTCCAAATATCCATTTATAATATTAAAGGATAAAAACTCTCTTTAATATCCAAAATTTTGTAAAATCTTATTTTATCTAATTAGCCTTTTTCATCCACCTTGCCAAACAAAAACTATCGAACCTACTATTTATGTCTTCGATGAATGTTGAGTGTAAATACAATGAAAGCTTAAATGTTTTTCTCTTTATAATTTATTTGATAATTTATTTAGTTAGGTAATGATTATTTTTTTTTAAAGAAAATATTTTACAAGTGCAAGTCTAGTTAGTATGTACAGAAAAAAGAAAAGAATGAAATTAGAAGAGAATTGGTGTGATTTAGTTAATGAATTATGGCATGGAAATTGGAAAGTATGGGTATATATTAAAATTATGCATAAAGAATATTGATTCTAGACATTAGGATTATAAAAGGGTTTAAAATCTTAAATCTCATGTTATTTCATTTATTGAGTCACTTAAAATAAAGTTTCTTTTCATTAAATAAAGTTAATATGACTAGAGATGGAGAATCTGACCATGTAAAATCAATCAATCAATCAATTGAAATAAATGAAGTCGATATAGCTATAAATAACCAAAGGTTCAATCAATTAGCCAATCGATGTTGATATTCAATCCACCTTCATACCCTATTGTTTGCACTTATTTTTAGTTTAGGATAGGCTTTATAGGTTAAAATTTAAAAAAAAAAAAGGAAAAGGACAAAAAATCAAACAATGAAAGCATAAAAGTGAGAAAATAAAGGAAAAAGAAAAAAGAAAATTTTAAAAGAAAAGAAAAATAAAAATTAGAGGATAAAAGATAATGCTAAGAAGAGACATCATTTTTTGGTGAAAAGCTTGATTTTTAGAGTAAAAACACTCAAGTTTATTTGGAGCCTCACCTAAAACTACTTTCTCTACTAATATATATTTTCTGTCATTTATCATCTACATCTTTAGGAGTAATCTCAAGAATAAGGCTCTTTTCCCATAAGGATAGGTCTTTGAACTTGAACACGAAGGCTTCTTCCTATCGTCAAAAGCATCCATCTTGTTTTTCTCAATAAGAGAAGATAAGGTAAGACTTCATGTGTAAGGAAGAAAAACTGTACTAAAAAAAAAAAAAAACCCAAAATAGAAGAAAAGTTGGAAACATACTACAATCAAAACAAATAGAGAACTATAACTGTGTTTATGAGTGTAAAAGATGGAACAAATTATAGATAATAAAAAAAATTTTGAAATTAAAGACGGACTGGTATTGGCAATCAATTGATGAAAAGACTTAAAATGAACATGACGTAGAGTGTAATACCTTGATTTTTTTGAACTATTAAACTTTAGGGCCATTGAGTTGAAAATTCGGTTTCCTTTTTTCTTAACCTAGTTTATAATAAATCTGACCTACTTAATTTAAATCTCTCGACCAAATTAATAAAGGGTTTTAATATATGAAAATGGTCTTTTGGAAAAGGAGTTACTAGCCAACCAAAATTAGAAAAAAAAAAGAAAAGAAAAGAAAAGTGAAATTACAGTCCATGGGTGGATACCCCTAATTTATGCTATTGGTCCATGGTGTTTAGAAGATAAAAATCAAAGATCAAATGAACTTAAGGGCTAACTTATTAAAAGTTGAATATTTTTCATAAAAGAAGTCTATGAAATAATTAAATGGGTAGTTGGTTTTATATTAAAGAGAAATTTTCAAGTGAAATGGGTTTTTTTTTACTTCAATTTTTTAAAAAAGGAAAATACTTGAAAGAGGGGAAAATGGATTTTAATTAATTTTGGATTGTCTAAAGTACCTACATACTAGCAAAGTGTGATCATGCCTACGTATCTCAATTTATAAAAACTTTAGTATATGGGCCAATTTTATTTATTGAAAAATTTTATCATTTCATATCCTTAAGTTTTATTAATTTTGGAAAATGCACTTTTGGTCTAATTTGGGAAAAAAAAAAAAAACTAAAGAAACCCCTAAACTACGAAAAAGGGCCAATTTAGCTTTTATTCATAAGAAGCATTTTTTCTAGTTATAGGAAAGCCTTTACTAATAAAACAAAACCCCTTTATTTTGAAGAACATGATTATTCATGCAAATCAAACATGCAACATGTTATTAAGCCAAAGAAAATATTCTCATAATAAAAACCATAGAAACATTTGTTGACAAAACATGGCTAGGGGTATCAAAGTTTGTTCCTATGTAATAATTCTAATATCTAAGTTAGCATAGTGATGAGAGAATAAAAAATCCTAATTGAGAGAGAGAGAGAGCAAAGACCACTTACTTAAGAGCTTTATCTCCTATTTATAAGAGATGAGGCCAAGCCATCTTGGAGCTTACACTAGTCTTGGATCGATTGGTTTAGGGCTTAGGGCTATGTCCTATAAAGCCCATCAACAACATTATTATTGAATCACGTAAATAGCAAACCAAGAGAACATATCATATAAGCTAGCAAACCTATATGACCTACTAATTATTATATTCTTATTTTTATTCACTTTTTTATATTTTTTTTAATATAAAAAGAAACATCATATAATACATATATTGTATAAGATCCCATATACAAGTCAAAGCATGCTACAACATATTAATTAAGTCATAAAAACTATCTCACAACCATAGCATTAACACTGTTTACATATCATTAATCGTACTACTTAGTCAAAATATCATACAACATTTTATAAAGTAAATTAATCACCCATATGTCACATATTCAACTTATTATAAAAATATTTACATATTTTAACTTAACATGTATATATTAATATTATCTCAAATATTTATGCATTTTAAAATTCAACATATTTTATGTATATTTCATAAATATAATCACAAACATGCTATGTACATGTTGAACACATCATGAGAAAATATTCTTACATATATTTATGTATTAAATTAAATATATCACGTGTCAATAAAATAATATTGCAAATATTACTATATCACATATCAAGAAAATACATTGTTAACATGTATTATATCTAATACACATTTATATGTACATTACAAATATATATTGTAATCATATTAAACTAACTATATTATACGTATAAGAAAACAATATTACAAATCTATATTAAACCATAATAAATTAAGTATATTGCATGTTAAGAAAACAAGCTAATATATCACGATATTATTTAATCAACTCATAAAATCACATGTCATAAGTTTATTTATGAACCCTATGGTTAAGTGTTTTACATAAATTATGAGAGATTGTGATACTAATTTATAAGATCATAGTTATAAACACATTATCAAAGCATAGTTGTAACTTTTGTGTTAAATTATTGATAGACTCTTTTGTATTTGTTGACTTGGTTTATTCATTACTTTTGGTTTAGAACGTTACAAATAATATTAGAGCCAACCCCCTACTACTAAATGGATAGTTCAAGTCTAGCTCCAATTTAAAGAAAAGGTTCAAAGAGGATGGAGAGTGTTATCAAGGTGTAGCTCATTTTGTGTTTCCAAAATAACCTATAAGTAATAGGTGACTCAAATCGTACATAGAAAAAAAGTAAAAAGACTTGGGCCTAATTGTAAGGTCACATGATGAGAAAATCACATGTTTAAGAGGGCTAGGGAGCGATTGTGAGACCCTAAGGTTAAGTGTCCCACATGAGGTAAGGTCAGTGGCTATAGACTCTTGAGAGGTTGCTTTTCAAAACCCTCAATTCAATTTCTAGAAAATCTAGCAATACGACACACAATTTCAATGATTTCTTCAAGCCTATGATGAACAAACCCCAAAATCACCTTTCTAACTTCAAATCCAAATTAATCTAACCCAACATGAAATTAAACAAAATCAAAATTTTAGTTTTACTCTAGGATGAGTATAGATTCTATTATTATATTTGCTTCTCTTAAATTTGCTCTATAATGAGAGAAATCGAGGAGAGAAAGTAGATAATTGTTTTTTTGTTCCTAGGGTGGGAAAAAGCATAATGCATGCAATTATGATACTTGCAATGCTTGTTTGTGGAGTGATTGAGTAAGAAGGATCGTTATTTATAGTGTAATATCAAGATTCCAACCTAATAAACATCTCTCTTTAAGAAAGATTACATCTTTTTTAACATGGAAATGAATATTGGTTTTTCCATTTTTTTATTTGATTCAATTTTTGCATGAATATTTGGCAATTAAAGATTTAAATGTAAGATAATCTTACTCATTTCCAATAGATACCTTGTGATACATTAGCAAGAATATTCCCTAATTTACCAAATTAAACTCAAGTACCAAAATACATATACATCTCATATTACTCGAAATCTTATTTTTCTATGCAAATTTCCTTCAATGAAAGATGTGGATTTAAAGTGATTTTAAGCATATCTCATGTGCTCTTTCCATTTATGAATTTTATTTGATTTTAGGAACACAAAAATCCATTGAAATTAGATAGAAAAATATGGGTACGCATACAGTATACTTGTCAATTTTAAGAATTAGCTTTTTGGGCATTCTATAACTTAGTTGACAATGGAAAAGATGAGCTCTTTAACTAGGTCAAAGGAGTAACCCATGGCAAGCTCTTGTTATGCTACATGTCAAATTAAGGTACTACTTTGTGGCAACCTCACATGATGCCATGCGACACTTTTAATTGGTTACCACGTAGCATCTCTTAGAGGTCGACATGTGGTTATCTTTATGGTTGCCACGTATCATATTTTTTTCATTTTTATTTTAAATTATTTATTTTTCTTTTCTCTTTTTTTTTTTTCTCATTGTTGATCTAATTCTTTGATTTTTTTTTAAGACACCTTAAACAATACCTAATTAGCTACCCAATCTCTAAAAATTTCTCTTCTCAATTTTCACTATTACAAACCTAAGGAAACATATGTTGAAAATATTTTCAAAATTTGTCCAATTCAAAAAAATTAGAAACCCAGTTTCTACCTGCATTCAACTTTTAGTAAAAATTTCAAACAACCATATAATACTTATTTTAATACTTATGTTAAATCCAATTGAAGCATGGTTTGAGGCCATGACCATGACATCTTGAAAATGTGTACTTTAAAAACATTTAAAAATAACTTAGCCAAACTAAGAAAAATTGATTTTCAATAAATACCTAGTTTTGTCTAAAATTTATAACTTGGCCAAATCATATATACCTATTTTAACTCAAGTTGTTATTTTAGACCTCAAAAAGAAAAGAAAAAAGAAAAAGCTATCCTGAATTGACCTAGATGGACCACCACGATACTTCTGAAGATTTTTCAATTTTTGTGTTCTTTTTTTTTTTTTTCATTTTTGGGTTTTCTTATTTTTTGGTTCTTTCCTTGCTTTTTAATTTCTTTTCTTACTTCTTAATTTTTCATATATTTTTCATTTTCTTTTTTTTTTTAATAGGGGTTTCCCAAAAAAAAATGAAGGAGAGAGAGAGAGTGTGTGGGTAAAAATGGAATGCCAACGAGAGCTTCTAGAAAATATTCTTTGTTTTAGTTTGAATTGTTGATAAGGTTATAAAGTTACATAAAATAACTCCAATAGGATTTGTTTATAAAAAAAATTTATTAGAAAAGAAGATTATTTGGCTATAAACTAAAATTTATATATAGTACTTTATTAATTGGAAACTCTATATTTGTACTCCAAGATATGACAACATGCTACAAATAGAATATTTGATTTAGATAACTAATAGGAATGAATAAAAAGACAGCTAAAATGTGTATTTATACATCAAATATACATAGTAATTATTACATATAGCCATGTATAACGGTATAATTATTAAATTTAGTTAATACATCCCTAAATCACTATATGTATTGAAATTTTACAAACTAAATTGGCTTGCCAACACAATTCCCTAGTCTGGCAGTTATCGAGAATATCCAATCACGAATTAAACACTTTAAAGAATCGTTTGATACCTATCAATTCGGTTGTCGACATGCATGCGCTAAGGGAATATGTGAATAGTCACAAATAAACACTTAAAGTTGCTACATATCATCGTAATATTAGGATTACAAATATAAGGGAATCTGGAGAGAGGTATATCTAAACACCGAAGATCAAAACCAAGAAGAAAACAAAGGAATAGAATTCAGGAAAATTAGAAAATTATTTCAACAATTCATGAATAGGGGCTGAGCGACCCGATTCGACGATCAAACCTCACATCAAAAGTGCTAGGTTCTAGACTCTCAAGGAGCATTGCTATATGAGTCTTGTCGAGAAGCCACATGTTGTCTTATAATTTTACCAATAGAGATTAAGAAGATTACTTCTGTCGTGTGGTATCTACAAGATAGAAAAAAAGGGCTATTGAGGTAGCACTAGAGAATACTTTAACATGGCCACTTTCGATGTTGAAGTCAGTATGGAGGTTATGGGTGAAAACTCTAAGGAGCATAAGAGAGCAAGGGGAGAGAGAGAGAGAGAGAGTGAGAGAGCCCCTTTACCTAGAGGCATTATCACCTATTTATAGCAGATGATACTAAATTGTATCTAAACTAGACTATTAGAGTTGGCCCTTTATTCTAAGCTTATCGGTTTGAACTTAAGAGGCTTATGTACAAAAAGGCCTATTAGCACTTGCCCTCCCCTCTCCCCCCTCCCCCAACTCTCATTGTCAAGGAGTGCAGTAAGGAGAGTAAGTGCATGAATAAGCTCCCAATGCTCAAAACCAAAGCATGGCTTGAAGAGGGCAAGGCCAAGGTAGGCCTAAGGAGGCTAAGGTCAAGGTAAACCTAAGGAGGTTGAGACTGAGGTAAGCCTAAGGAGGCTGAGGTAGGGGAGTTCCTTGAATGTACGGATTAGTATCCTCTCGATGAGGTTACCCAATATGGTTGAGTTGGTGGCATTTCAACTGATGATGCCTGAAGAGGCGAGAAGGGAGTTCCTTGGATGTATAGACTAATGTCCTATCGACGAGATTACTCGATGTGGTCAAGTTAGTGGAATTCCAACTAATGATGCCCGAAGAGGCAAGAGGGGAGTTCTTTTAATGTATAGAGTAGTATCCTATCGATAAGGTTAGTTGATGTGGTTGAGTTGGTGGGGTTCTAACTAACAATGCTTAAAGAGGTGAGAGGGGGAGTTCCTCGAATGAATGGACTAGTGTCCTATCAACAACGTTACCCGGCGTGGTCAAGTTACTAGGGTTCTAATTGATGATACTTGAAGAGGTAAGGAGGGAGTTCCTTGGATGTATAGACTAGTGTCCTATTGACGAGGTTACCCGATGTAGTTGAGTTAGTAGCGTTCCAACCGATGTTGCCTAAAGAGATAAGAGGGGAGAGTAAGCAGGTCATTTGAGTCGGATACGACCTATGCTATGTAGAGTAAGAAGATAGTTTTAGTTAGATAGCACATGTGCTATGCAGAGTAGGCAAGTAGTCTTAGTCGAACATGAATTATGCTAAGTGGAATGGTGAAGTAAGTGGGTTCTCCTTATAGCACCTCATGCCCCCTCTTCCCCCCAAGAGAGTAAGTGTACAAGTAGGGCTCTTAAGGCTTGTATTGTAACTATCCTAAGTCTCTACTAGGCATCATTGTTCTTGGAGCACTGTACATGAAGCAGATAACTCATATTTATGAAAATATAAAGGGATGTACAATGCAAATAAGAAAGAGGAGGGGAACTTAGCTTCATATATGGGTTGTACTCAAATAACCCATTGTTAGAAGGGCATTGAAACATAGCTTAGCCACTTGGTAAGAGGTCAGCAATGAGAGCAAGCAATTAATAGGATTTCAAGGCTTTATTTCAAATGTCAAAAATAAGTGCTTTGTTCTACAATGTGAGAAGTGCTTAGAGTTAGGGATAATTTTTACTTAGAAGATAGCTTGGTAAAAGAAGAGAAAAAAAGAAGTAACTTGGTTCTACTACTTAGAACTCAGCTAGAACACCACTTAGCTCAAATATTGCTTAGCTTAGGTTGGTCTCTTATTGTTGGTCGACTCAGACATGAGTAGCTCGGTTTAGCTTTCGAAGGAAGGTCGTGAATGCTTATAGTAATTTGACTTCGCACAAATTGGCTTGCTCAACTCAGATCTGCTACCATAGAGCTCTTCAAGTGTTCCCATGAATGATAAGCTCAGTTGTTTAGTTAAAAGGAAATTCAGGTCAACACCTTAGCTTGTAGAACTTAACCATATATTAGTATTGCTTTTTGGTGTGGCAAAGCTCATGTGGTCTATAGCAAGCTTCGTCTTGCCCGGTATAAGTTAAGTTGTAGCAAGTTAAAACTTACTCAGTGTCAAGGTCCCATTTTTATAACATACTTGTACTAACAGGAGCCTATGCTTTTGGACATATTGTAACATAGAGGGGCACTTTTTTTCATTTTAGCTAAGGCCTTACTATTATTAAAAATTTTCACTTTTAGAAAGTGATACCATTTTATTAGTTTTAATGTCTCCTCTTGCTAGGCCAAAAAGTATTCGTAAAGCTCTTTTTGAAGATGTGAGTACTCTTCTACATTGAAGCTCTTACTTATCACATTTGTTGATCATGACTGATGGCACTTGTTAAAAACAATTTACCCATGTGCACATATACATCGTAGCTTTATAGTACCATTGGAATTAATAAAGGTATGCTATTGATTTTTTCATTTATACCCATATCCTTTATTTTACTATTAGCTTTCTTTCTTATTCTTGTTGCTCACATGTTTAGGCATCGCTGGCCAGCGTTGCATGCAAGTTAGGCTTACTTATTACTATAGAGGCAAGACAATTAGCACCGTATGGTCTGTTTATATGCTAAAGAAAACCCAGACTGTAATAATTGGTATCGAAGCCTAGGTTATTCCAACAAGAACAACCATAACACGACAAGAAGATGTAAGCAAGAGACTAGATAGCTTAGAGGAAATCCTTAAGGAATTGTCTAAGCAAATGGATGATTTGGTTACACTATTGGTAAGAGTGGCTAAAGTTAAGGCAAATCATTCGGATATGAATGTTTAGATGACTAAGATAGCTGAGAATTTCAATATTACAGTATAGACACTTAGAGAGGAAATGCATGTGACGACTGATGAAGCGAGATAACAATTAAGGACTTAAGTGGAAGACTTAAGAAGACATGTTAATATTTGTGCTTTAACCGAGATTGTTGAGGAGTTGAGAGCACAAGTAACTATTTTAACTCAGGCTATGGGAAATGCTCTTGCCCCTACCCTTGCCTCCGTACATGTTCTTGCCCTTGTAGGATATTTGAAGATGCTTAAGCTTAAGGCATTCATTAACATGAGGGATGTTAAGTTATTAGAGAACTTTTTATTTGATATGGAGCAATATTTTGTTACTATAGGGACAAATAATGAGAGAACAAAGGTCACCATGACTACAATGTACTAAACTAGTGATGATAAGCTGTAGTGGCATACTAAGTATGAGGAGATCTAAAATGGCAATACTTATGTAGATATATGAGTTAAGTTGAAGGTTGAGCTACAAACTCAGTTTTTCCCTGAAAATGTTGAGTATAGTGCCTGAAAGAAGTTGAGGGAACTTCGACAGGGTGATGACATCAAAAAGTATGTCTGTAAGTTCTCAACATTAATATTAGACACCAAGAACATGATCGAATATGATAAGCTATTCTACTTCTTGAAAGGATTGAAGCCTTATGCTAGGAATGAGTAGCAACGGCAATGGGTTATGAACTTGGCTATAGCACAGGCAACAACTTAGCATTTTACACTCTTAACAATAAAGGGAAAAGTGTATCAACAGGATATAAGGGTAAAAAGTCAGTTAGGTTAGGCAAACCTAAGGGTAAGGGATCCCTAAGTTCAAGCAATAACAATAGTAACACTAGAGTAAGTTAGAGGAAATCCTATAACTCTCACTAGTCCAGAAAGAGTGGGGAAACTAGTAGAGGCAAGAAGCCCTCATTCTCATGTTTTTTCTGTAATGGCCTACATAAAGTAGCTGATTGCCTATATAGGGCTGCACTTAATGCTATGGCATCAAAGGTAGAAAGTGTGTGCCAAGATGAAGAGCCGGGGAGTGATGGGGAGGATCAACCTTGAATGGGTGCATTACATATCTTATCAGTTGTTGGAAAGAGTTTCTTAATGTGACATAAGCCCAAGATTGACAATGAGTTGATGTATGTTCAATTGAGCATTAATGGCAAGAGAGCCAGTGTAATGGTAGACTTCGATGCTATACACAACTTCATTGATGTGCCTAAGGTAGAAAGGTTGGGGTTGGTGCTTGCCGAAGATACTAGCTAGATTAAAGCCGTTAACTCCAAGGCTCATCTTGTCCAAGGAGTTGCAAGAGGAGTGAAAGTGAGGGTTGGGGATTGGAGTAGAAATCTCAACCTCATAGCTATTCCATTGGATGACTTCAACATAATCCTTGGAATAGATTCCTTGAGACAAGATATAGTTTCTCCTATACTTATAGCAGATTGCTTGTTATTCATGGGTGAAAAGTCATGCTGTGTGACAATTCAAAGGAATAGGGTAAGCAACAATGGCAAGGAAGGGAAGAATATTAGGGATATGATGCTATTAGCGCTCCAACTAAAGAGAGGGCTTAAACATCAAGAGTTAACTTTCTTAGTTATCCTTATAGAGAAAGAGGAAGCAAGAAAGACGGAGATACCAAGGGTAATAAAGAGTGTCTTGAATGAGTATAATTTTATGATGCCTGATAAGCTCCCAAAGGAATTACCTCCCAAATGGTCGATAGACCTTGAGATTAAGCTAATTCCTAGTACCAAACCACTCGCCAGAGCTCCTTACAAAATGTCGCCGCCTAAATTTACCAAATTGAAGAAGCAGTTGGATGAGTTCTTAGAGGCAAGCTCCATTCAACCTTCAAAAGCACCATATAGGGCTCCTGTTCTATTTTAGAAGAAGCAAGATAGGAGTTTGAGATTATGTATAGATTATTGGGCTCTAAACAAGTTGACAATGAAGAATCATTATTTGATTCCTCTAATTGTTGATCTGTTTAATCAACTAAGCGGGGCCAAGTAGTTTTACAAAGTTAGATCTTCACTCAGGCTATCATCAAGTTCATATTACAGAGGGTGATGAGCCCAAAATGATGTGTATAACCTAATATAGCACCTTTAAGTTCTTAGTGATGCCCTTCGGTCTCACCAATGATCTTACGACATTTTGCACCTTAATGAATAATTTATTTTGTTCTTATCTCGACAAATTTGTAGTCACCTATCTAGACAATATTATTGTGTATAGTAGGACATTATAAGACCATGTAAATCACTTATGAATGGTTTTTAAGAAGTTATTGGAGAATCATTTGTACGTGAAGCACAACAAATGTACCTTTGCCTAGAAGTGCATCAACTTCTTGGGACATGTTGTTGAAGAAGGGTGGATCTAAATGGATATGGCTAAGGTGGAAGCAATTAGGTAATGGCTAGCACCTAGGAGTGTAACAAAGTTACGATCCTTCCTTATACTTGCAAATTACTTTAGAAGATTTGTTGAAGGATATTTTTGCTAAGTTGCACCCCTTACAAATCTGTTGAAGAAGGACCAAGCATAGTCATAGGATGAGGGATGCTAGAGTGCCTTCTAAGAGTTGATACGTATAGTGACAAAGGAGCTAATCCTCGTACTTCCTAACATTTCTAAGCCTTTTGAAGTCCATACGGATGCCTTAGACATCGTACTAGGTGGAGTGTTGATGCAAGAGGGTTATCCAATTGCATACGAGAGTAGGAAGCTAAATTAAGTGGAGCGTAGGTATTCAGCCTAATAGAAGGGTTTACTTGCAATTGTTTACTATCTAAGGACTTGGAAACACTATTTGCTAGGATCAAAGTTTCTAGTGAAGATAGATAATTTTGTTGCCAACCATCTATTGACTTAACTGAAACTTTTGACTAAGCAAGCTAGATGGCAAGAGTTCCTTATAGAGTTTGATATGGAGATTGAGTATTATAACAAGCGGACTAATCAAGTAGCAGATGCTTTGAGCAGGTAAGCTGATTTAGCTTCCTTAGCATAGATTACACATCAGTCGATGAGTTGAATCTCGACTTCAATTCAAGAACAAATCAAGCAGCATATAAGTCAAGACCTATTGGTTAAAAATCTCAAGTTGTTGGCTAAAGAAGGGAAGCTCATAGATTTTGAGTAGAAAGTGACCTCATCTATACAAAGGGGCACCAATTATATGTTCTAAAGGTGGGTAACTTGAGAAGGTGCTCATGAGAGAATGCCATGGTATTCTATGGGCTGGATATCCTGGCTGGTAAAGGACATTAAGCTTATTGAAGCAAGGCTATTATTGGCTGGATATGAAGGAGGATATGATGAGTTATACAAAGACTTGCTTAAATTGCCAACAAGATAAAGTTGAGAGGAAGAAGACTGCAAGCTTGTTGGAGCACCTTTGATGCGTCTCCAAGATTGAACAAACAGAGAGATACCATAATGAAACAAACTAAAACAAATAGGGAAAAAGGTTAGCAAAGTATGGGCAACTACCAAATGGATATGATACAGCACTTAATCCTACTCGGCCTATAATCCGCTAGAGATGATGCACCGGTTCGAACTGAAGGGTTACTCACAATTACTCCTTATTAAAGGGAATAGATAAGAGTTAAGAGATAACGAGAACATTAAGGTTGCTTAATTCAAATAAATCTGTATTGAAAGATTTGATCCTTGCCTATAAGGAAGTGGGGACTTATATACCTATCCACTATGGTTACTTTACATGTATGAAAAGACAAAAAGGGTATTTTACACTTAGGCTACATGAAACATACTAAAAGGGGTAAAAGAGACAAAGAATATTCAATACAGAAAGAAAGAATCATTTTGGAATTTTATGTCAGAAAACACATGTCGCTTAGTGGCTGGTTGTTAGGAATATGTTACAAAGTAGGTGGAAACAAGAGGGCATTGCAGTCAGAGGCCGACTTGATCCAGTTCAAATTGGGGACCAATTAGTTTTGAAAAGAAGTTAGCTTGCCTCAGAGTCAGATGCCTGTAATCTAATCAGGAGCTCACCTCGGCTATTCTTAAGCTGTCTCCTAAAGTAAAGCATTGTTGTTGAATAGGGGTGGATGTAATGCATGTGAGGATCTAATAGTCAGGTCAGTTGGAGATCAACTTAGGGTAGGAATCCTTGTCTCGACTATGGCCTAAAGCTAGAATCCTCCAAGCATGTACCTAGAGTCCTCTAGCTCAGTTGTGTATGATCAGTCCGAGGGGTTGATTCCTATCATCTATCTAGGGGTCAAAAAGATTTGTCCTCAATATGGAGTGGTCTCTACTCTTTCTTTTGGGGCACTTGCTGAGTCTTCTTCTGTTTATTGGTCAGGGATCAAATCAGACACATTGAAGGTGGAAGAAACTCCATAGTCATCAGGCAACTCGATTTGATAAGCATTGCGGTTGATTTTCCTCAAGACCTTAAACGGACCATCAATACGAAGAGATAGCTTATTCTATCTCAAGTTTAGGAATTGCTCTCGGCTAAGGTGAATCCATATTAGGTCTTCGGCCTGGAAAGAAATAGTTTGATGGCCTCAGCTGGTAATCTCTCATTGTCTTTGATTGAACTTGGTGATCTTCTTTGTTATAAACTGGTATAGCTCATGCAATTCTTAGGTTCAATCCACTCCAAATTGACTTTCTTCAGTAACTACTAGGGTACCGATCATATCCAAGGAAACGGTAGGGTTAAAGCCATAGACGACCTTAAATGGGGTCTTCTTAGTAGTGCTATAAATAGTTCAGTTGTATGCGAAATTCACAACTAGTAGGCATAGATCCTAATCCTATAAGTTCTTTCCTACAATAGCTCTAAGCAAATTACCTAACATCCTATTCACCACTTTAGTTTAGCCATCAGTTTGAGGGTGGTTACTGAAACTGAATACAAGTTTAGTTCTAAGTCTTCTCCAAAGAGTCTTCCAAAAATAGCTTAAAAATTTTGAGTCCCAATTTGAAACAATAGTCCTTAGTACTCTATGTAGTAGGACAATCTCCTGCAAAAACATATCAGCGATATATAGGGCATCATTAATCCGATGGCATTAAATGAAGATGCCATCTTGCTGAAGCGGCCCACTATAACAAAAATAGAGTCCTTCCCTCTAAATGTCTAGGGTAACCTTAGGATAAAGTCTATGTTGAGGTCGGCCCAGGTAAAGTAGGTATTAGTAGTGACACGTACTCTTCATGGGGTTCTCTCTTCCCCTTAGCACGCTTGTACACTTTATAACTACTAACTACCTTATAGACATCTTTGGCCAAACCAGGCCACTAAAAGTTTTCTTTCAATATATTGGCCATCTTGGTCTCCTCGAAATGACCTGATAATCCTCTATAATGAGCTTCCCTAATCAATAACTCACGTATGGAACAGTTTGGTATGCACAGCCTTCGGTCCTTGAGCAATTAGCCATCATTGAGATAATATCCTTTGATAGCAATTCCATCCTTACACTGTTCTATGATAGGGCCAAAATGAGAATCATAAGCATAATGCTCAGTAATTAGTGAGAATTCCAATAATCTTATTTGCAAAGTGGTCAGCAAAGTTTACTATTGTGATAGAGCATCAGCGACACATTTGCGCTTCCCTTCTTGTGCCGAATGACATACGAGAACCCCTCCATAAACTCCAACCACTTGGCCTATCTCTTTGAGAGTATGTTCTAACTCCCAAGATGCTTCAATAATTCATGGTTAGTGTAAATAACAAACTCTCATGGTAGTAGGTAGTGTCGCCACACAGTGAAGGCTAGGAAAGGGGAGTACAACTCCTTCTCACACATAAAATAGTTCAAGGTAGGACTACTAAGTTTCTCATTGTGGAAGGTGATGGGTTGTTGCTCTTACATCAGGACAGCACCAATTCCAACTCCAAATGCATTACATTCTAGTTTAAAGGGCTTATCAAAATCTAGTAGTGACAGGATAGGTGCTAAGGTGAGTTTTTCCTTAATCTCTCTAAAGCCTTGTTTAGCTCGATCATACCACTTGAATCCTTCGCTCTTCCTAGTCAACTCGGTCAATGGGGTAGCTATTATACCAAAGTCCTTAATAAATTGTTTATAGAAAGAAGCTAGGCCTGGAAACTTCAGACCTCAATGACATTCTTCGATGTCGGCCATTCTAGAATAGCTCGGATCTTCTTCTCATCTACTTGAATTCCTCCCCATGATACTACAAACCTTGGGAATATCACTTCTCCCTAACAGAACATACATTTCTTTACATTCCCATGCAACTTATCGATTCACAAAATGTCAAATACTTGACGAAGATATCGAATATGGTCGTTCAGGTCGGTACTGTATACCAATATATCATCAAAGTACACAACTACACATCTCCCAATTAGAAGGCACATTACATGGTTCATCAACCTCATGAATGTGGTTGTCACGTTGGTAAGCTCAAACGGCATAACCAATCATTCGTAGAGTCCATGCCTAGTCTTGAAGGTAGTCTTCCATTCATCACCTGACCTCATGCTAATTTAGTGGTAGCCACTTCGCTAATCAATCTTCGAAAATATTTTGGCGCCATAAAGCTCAACTGTCGATGCACATGCACTATGAACCATCCTTCTTTGGAACAAGCAAAGCTGGTATAACACAAAGGCTCATGCTTTCCCTTGCATACCATCATTCTATAAGCTTATCTACCTGCCTCTTCAGCTTGACAACCTACTTAGGGTTTACCCCATTTGTAGGTCAGCTTAGGAGGGTAGTGTCTGTCTGCAGGTCAATACAGTGCTCTATGCCTCAAACTGGAGGCAGTTCTTTTGGAAATAGGTTGGAAAACTCATTTAGCAAGCTTTGAATCTCTTCTAGAACATCCTGTAATTCCCCCATCTCCAATAATCTCCTAACCAATAGGAACATGGGTTCATTAGTCTTCTCAACAGATCAGAGCTCTCTCCAGCTCATTACTAGGGCTTTCCTCTTATCAGCTCAGTTGAGCTAATTATGGGCTTCAGTTACTTAGGATGGGGTTAGAGGTTGCAACATAATCTTCCTCCCATCCTTGACAAAGGCATAGGTGTTCTTATACCTGTTGTAAGTAATAAGTTGGTTGAACAACCAAGGTCGTCCAAGCAGCAAATGCAAAGCTCCCATAGGGACGATATCACACACCACTTCTTCCCTGTATACATTTCCGACACTGCACAGCATAGTCACTTGTTCAATCACGTGCAAAGTACCTTTATCATGAAGCCAATACAGCTTGTAAGGTTAGGGATGCTTTGAGGTCAGCAGACCTAACCTTTGCATAAAGGATTATGCAACCACATTTGTACAACTTCCTCCATCTACTATGATCGTGCATAATTGGCTTTTGATGGTACACTTGGTATGAAACAAATTCTCTCTCTAGTCCTCCGTAGAATTCAACAAGGAACTTAGGACTCATCTTAAGACTAGGGTCATTACTTCTCCCTAGTAGACATAGACACAAGTTTCCTCTTCTTCTTCAACTTCGAGTTTTCCAAAATCTTCTTCCTTCTCGAGCTAACTCTCGTTGGTGTTATCCGCTACATCTCCTTAGAGCACCATGATGCATCGGTTCAGATACTCAGTGGCCATATGTCCGAAGACCAAGCATTTAAATCACTTTACCTCATTGGTCTTTCGTTCAAAAGTCTGCGCTTTTTGATATGTCTTCGGGGTCAACCTTCGATAATGTCGGCTCAAGTCGGCTCGAAACACTTCTCTTCTACCTTTCAACCCTCTATGCTATCTTGATGGCCTCTTCTAATGTATAAAACCTCTGTATTTTTACAATATTGTGAATCTCATACTTAAGCCTAGAAACAAACCTTGATATTGTACGAGCCTCTAGTTCTTCCACGTTAGCTTAGATCGTTAACTCCTTAACATAGTCATCAACATATCAATTCCCTTAACGAAGCTCCTGCAATTTTGCAAATGTATCTTATAGGTAAGTCTCGGGCATGAATCTGCCTCTTAACAATCTTTTAATCTCATCCCAAGTTCTAACATCTCATCTTCCATCTCTTGCTCTGGCTACATTCAAATTAGGTTCAATTGACGTTTCAACTGTCGGATTGCTACTGTGTTTACAAATGCATTATCAAAGGCAATGCTAAACAGCCTATGAATATCATAGGTCCAAATTGTGTCTAAGATGTTGGATTCAATTGCCGAACCCATGTGAGCTTCCAAGAATAGCATAAATGCGATGATCCACTTCTGTACAACCCCATTTTCATCTATCTAGTAATATAAGATCGAATCTTCAATGTTAAGATGAAAGGGAATCAAAGGATCAATCTAGAAAGAAATGGCAATGGATCTGGAATGAAAGAATATGAATGGGTATTAAGATGAAAAATGGGTACAAAGAACAGGAAGGTTTTGATGGTGAATGGGAATGGATAAAACCTACCAAGACACAAACATAATCAAGGGTTTTGAGCTCAAAATAGAGTTCAATACAACTTACAAACACTAAATGTTGCTCAGGGTTCTAAATGAAGGTTAGATATAACTCATTAACCAGTTCAAATGAAAGGGTTCACCACAATCCTAAGAAGAAAATTAATAAGAACATGGGGATGATTTAAGAGTATGATCAACACTCGATAATCCAGCAAATGCTAACTCAAGTATAGCCTTGCTGGAAAAGAGGAAAGTTTCACTCTGTATATCGATCTATCTGTATATGTCTATCTATTTGTTAGTACAAATGTTGCTATTTATAGTAAGTCTTAAACCTAGTGGCAACATTGTAAATAAAGTATAAGGCCTTAAACCCTACAAAATTGGACCCATAAATAAAATAAAGGGAAAACATGTACAAGAATACAAAACTGTGCGTTTTACAGAACTTAGCATGCAGTCACTCGACATGTCCTAAAGGAGTAGTATCCGAACCAAACGGGGTTGGCAGTTGGATGTACGGGTTCGGGAAGGGGTCACTAACGCTCACGTGGCTTGGCTAAGACGTTAGAGAAGTCGGCCCATAATTGCCGAGTTTTGAAATTAGTCGGTACTAGTCTCTCGAGGTCATGGCGAGTGGTTCTTTGGTCTCGAGTACTCGACCCTATGGTTTCTCGACACCTCGACTAATGACAGAGTTGATGCCGAGTGTTTATTTTCCTTCCCCTTATCCTTTTGGCTACAACTCGGCCTCGGCAAGCACTGATAGGCTTCAGCCTAGTTATGGTTGAAGGCCAATTCCCATCATTACCATGAGTTTGAAAGGAAGTCATCCTCGACGTTTAGTATTGAGCATTGGCTAGGATGTCGAATAAACTTCTCTTCCCTTTTCTCTTTACCATGGGTGCCGAGTGTCTCTTGATTTCCTCAACACTCATGGGGGTCAAGCAATAGCTCTTCCCATCCTTCGAAAGATGTAAGTATCGAGGAAGCCGTCATGGATCACTTTTCGGTCATACTCCCAAGGTCGGCAAGAAGTAAATTTGCAACGTTCATAGGTACGACATCAAAATCAATATGATCCTCATATTGTCTGGCCTTAAATGCTATCCACACTCTTTTATGCACATGGATCATACCCTTGTCATTAAACCATTTTAATCCATAAGGTCAGGGATGCGGGTAGGTTGGTAACTTCATCCTTTCTATCATCTCGGTAGAGACAATATTGATGCAGCTACCTCCATCTACTACTAGGGAACAACTCTTCCCATTCACTAAGCACTACATGTGAAATAAATTTCCCCTTTGCCGGGATCTGCCTTTAGGTCAGCTCGTTGACTCGTCAAGGATAAGAGTTCATCCAGATTTTTGGCATAGACATCTTCTTTAATCAATCCTTCCTCCGAGCTTTTATTACTCTAACTCTCGATTTGAGCCTCGAGCCCTTCACCCTTTAAGACCATGATCCTTTTATTCAAGCATTAGGATGCAATGTGTCCGTAACCTAAGCACTTGAAGTACTTCACTTCTCAGGCCTTATTGCTGGGTGTCTTCTCTTTCTTGGCAATCTTTTTCTTGACATGGTTTGGTCGGCTAGACTTTTCTTTCTTTATCTTCTTTTCTTACCTTCTCTCGGCATACCTCTCAGGTTCAGGGCTACCTTGTTAAGGTCGACTACTCGGCCTTTGATGCCTTTTCCTCCCTTGCCTCTCCACTCTTAGTGCCAAATTAATTAGCTTGTCTAGAGAGTTGAACGGTTGCAATTTAACTATGTTGGCAATGTCGTCTCGGAGTCTACTCAGGAATTTGGCAATGGTGCAATCCTATGGCTCAACAATTTCACATCTCGTCATCAAGGTCTCAAACTCTTGTAAATACTCTTCAATAGTATTTCAACCTTGTCTTAAGTGTTGGAAAGCATAGAGCATCTCCTACTTAAAATAAGTCGACATAAAGCATTAGTTCATCAATCTTTTCATGAGCCTTCAAGTTCTAATCGGCTCTTCTCCTTCAACTTCTCGCTTGGTAACTAACTTATCCCACCAAAGACTTACATATTCAACAAGGGATAGTGAAGCCAGCTTAACCTTCATTTGATTATCACACTTGTAGCACTTGAATAACTTCTCGACTTGGGGAACCCAGTCAAGGAACTCTTCAGGTCAGTTACTTTCATAGAAAGTCAGTAGTTTCAGCTTGACATTGTCAAGTCCTTGGCCAGATGCTCGGGGTTCATCCCTTGCATTTCGAGTTGGTTGATTCTCCTCAGTTCAGCTACTTCTGTTAAAGCTCTACTCAGACATGTTCCTTCTCGGCCTCAGCTCTCTTCTCCAAGCTTCTTGATTTGTTTCAAAGTTAGTACTCCTATCATTTCTTCCTCTCAGCAGTAGATGGTTTTCTCTTCTTCTCGGCTTGGTAGCTCTTCTCCATTGTCGGTCATCATGATCAAGTTCATTAGAACTACTTCCACTTGTGAGTATCCTCTCCTTTCTTTCCTCTTGGCCATCTCGTCTATAGCCTCTAACTAATCCAATGAGTTCTTGGATAGAGTCAATGAGATTCTGAATTTGATATTTTAAGTTATCAACATGTCACCTTAAGCTTCTACGAGGACTGCCTCCAATGTTGCTGACACTATCCTCTGACATTCTTGTTCGTTCAATAATTGACCAGAGAATTGAACAAACAAATAACAGCAACCCAGAAACAACTACTACTCGGCTTCTGTAACTACCATTATTAACAAACAACTACTACGAACAACTACAAAACAATGATGAACAAAAATGTTAGAACCACAAATCTACTTTGAAGAACACTAGCATGTATGTCTCCCCAAAGCTCTGATACTAATATGATACGGGATTGAATCTCTAATGCCAAGATGAAAAGGAATCAAAGGATCGATCCAGAAAGAAACAGCAGTAGATCTGGAATGAAAGAACAAGAATGCATATTCAAACAAAAAATGGGTATGAAGAACAAGAAGGTTTGGATGGTGAATGTGAATGGATATAACCTACCAAGACACAAACACAATCAGGGGTTTTGAGCTTGAAATAGAGTTCGATATGACTCATAAATACTAAAAGTTGCTCAGGGTTCTAAATGAAGGTTAGATATGACTCACTAATAAGTTCAAACGAAAGGGCTCACCACAATCCTAAGAATAAGATTAATAAGAACACGGAGATGATTAAAGAGTATGATCAACACTCGATAATTCAGCAAATGCTAACTCAAGTATTTCCTTGCTTGAAAAGAGGAAAGTTTCACTCTGTATATCTATCTGTTTGTATATGTCTATCTATCTGTTAGTATAAATGTTACTATTTATAGTAAGTCTTAATCCTAGTGGCAACACTGTAAATAAAGTACAAGGCCTTAAACCCTAAAAAATTGGACCCATAAATAAAATAAAGGGAAAACATGTACAAGAATACAAAATTGTGCATTTTACAGAACTCAACATGTCCTAAAGGAGTAGTATTCGAACCAGACAG
Source organism: Lumnitzera littorea (assembly GCA_024138015.1). Classification (NCBI taxonomy): domain Eukaryota; kingdom Viridiplantae; phylum Streptophyta; class Magnoliopsida; order Myrtales; family Combretaceae; genus Lumnitzera; species Lumnitzera littorea. The sequence continues at coordinate 37,333,539 of JAMXBB010000001.1, forward strand.
GTTTGACAGTTGGATGTACGAGTTGGGGAAGGGGTCCTTGACGTCTCACATAGCTTGGCCAAGATACTAAAGAGGTCGACCCATAATTGCCGAGTTCTAGAATAAGTCGATGCTAGTCTCTCGAGGTCGTATCGAGTGGTTCTTTGCTCTCGAGTACTCAACCCTACAGTTTCTTGACACATCAACTGACAACAAAGTTGATGCCGAGTGTTTATTTTCCTTCTCCTCATCCTTCTAGCTGCAGCTCGGCCTTGGCAAGCATTGATAGCCTTCGGCTTAGATATGGTCGGAGGCTGATTCCCATCAATCTAATGTGTCATAACACACATATAATTGTCATTAATGTCGATGAGTAGTGATTTCCACATATCCAATATGAAAGAAACTTTATGTGACAATATGAATGGCAATGAGAACAACAAGAATTTTGTAACAATAGTAATCCGAATAATTTTGAGGGAAAGATTCGGATTCAAGTTACTTGGATTCAAGACTATGAAGTTGTGCCTTTAACTGTTTGCGTTTATGTATGAACAATTCAATTTGTTCATTTTGCAGGGTTTGCTACCCTGCATGCTTGTATTTTGGCTGTAATGACCTTGATGCCCATTCTCTAAAATCTTCATGGCTCATTTAGTAGAACGATATACCGACAGTTGCCATCATTTGAATGAGACTTTCTCGTACCTCCTCCTAGTTGAATACAAATGATGTATTGCTTTCCTCGATAGTTGACGAAGTTCCTATCAATCAAGCATTTGAGACTCTAACCAATGGTTTGTTTTTCTTCTAATGCATCTTTAAATGTTGTGTAAGGTGGCCCATTCTTGACTTGAACATTTCAGATAAAGTTTTACTGCATGTCATATACCGAGCGACATCTTCTCCAACTATAACAATAAAATAATTCCAAACATCACTTGATGAATCCTCGGCTACAGTAGAACCAGTATTGCTTAGTGATCCTCCATGTAGTTGACTCTATGATGGGTCTTCAATGTAATCCTCTTAGCCATAACAAAACAAATATAATTACAATATTTTTAGTTAATTATCTCACAATCAATATCTACACTAACTATAAGCATACATTCACTTTCAATAATGGAAGACAATCTAAAAGACAGATACTGTATCAAAATCTTTGTAGTCATTCACATTCTTGCTAGCCATTGAAGGTGGCCGTTGCATTACAGGTGGAAGAACGTTCCCAACCATATTAGCATAGGTATCAGAAGGAGCGGTAGAAGACGGATACCCCAAGACTAGCTGTCCAATAGTATTTAACAAATTTGTGTAACCCTGATAGGAAACACCATGACTGAAAATCCACGAATCGTCATATTCATTAATTGCCTGCAAGTTGACTCAAGATTTCCACTTCCTGTTCTTTGCATTATTAAACACATATGTATGTAGATAAAGATAGGAGTTTTAAGAATAAAGATAATATGGGCTAAAAATTTCATCAAACTTGGGAAATAAAATAGAGAGAATGTTGGGAAGATTGTAGTCAACGTCATGGTGTAGCTTGTATTTATAAGCCAAAAGAGAGATGATATGCTGCTAGAGGCCAACATAGGGATGTTGGGTATAACGTCCCTACATTGACCCACAACATCCCTATGTTGGGGACAACGTCAGGACATTGTAGGTTAACGTAGGGACATTATACCCAACGTTCCCATGTTAGCCTCCTGCTTAAGGGAAAATATTTGGATGAGAAGCCTAACGTTAGCATGTCATATAAAACATGCCTACGTTAGGGTTTCTGCCTAAATATACGTTACGTATAACATCCCTACATTGGATGCTTGTATAAGAGTTAAATCTCCACTTGTTTGTCAATTTGTGTTTGAGTCTAATTATCTACTGAATTCTATTTCTATATCAAAATTACCTAATCAACTACCTCGGGCTTGTATTTATCCGTGTCCTCATTATTTGATAATCCTACGATAGATACAGCGTTTTGCTCCTACACCATTACCAATTTTTATCTTTTGAATCAATGTAACTGCAAATGCAATGAAAAGTGACCAACACCTTTACTGTGCTTATTGGTCAAATGAGTGCTACATGTGAGACATTTCACAACGTTTTACCCTGGTATTTTGATGAAAAAAATTCCAAATATCGCTTTTCTCGCAATATCCTGACATATTAATATGTAAAAAATTTAATTAGCTAGTAGCAACATACATCGAGTTGTAGGTATTTATAGGACTAGTCACAAGTGTTGCTATCACTACAGTTTGGCTTTTATATCACTTATACCCTAACTTGCCAACATTGAACTCAACGTAAGAATGTTGAGGCCCATAACATACCAATGTTAACACCAACACGGATACATTGGGGCTAAAAAGGTTGTCTTGTGAATATTAAGGCCACAATGTGCCTATGTTATAAACAACGTCGGCATGTTGTGGCCTACAAAGTTAATTTTTTCTAACCACTTGGGCCCCAACATGGCCCTATTGTGGCTAATGTTGGCACATTGTTAGTACAATGTACCCATGTTTCTTCCAACATCAACACATTACAACCACAATAGTCTTTTTTTTTTTTTTTTTTACTATTGTGGCTATAACATTCTGATGTTATGTGAAATGTAGGCACGTTGTGGCGATGTTACATTTAACATGGGCATGTTATGGCCACAATGGTAAAAACATTACCATTGTGGCCATAACATACCAATGTTGAGGTAGACGTAGGCATGTCGTAGCCACAACATCAATACGTTATGGTTTGGAGAATGTTTATATAAGGCCAATCTCCACTCGTAACGTTGCACATTCGAAACCAAAAGGGTCCACATTCCAAAGTCCTTCATTTTACTTTCTAAGTTACTAAACCCATACCTAACTAAATTACTATGAAGTCCTCCTCTCACGTACAATCTAAGAATAGCAGGTGACAAAGTAAGTTTAGGAATAAACATCCTCGATCTCGTTCTCTTACATCCCCTCCTTTAACTCCAACCGATACTCATTCATTTGATGGAGAACACCTTGTAACAATCGAAATGTATGACCAATTCAGCCGTGAATTTTGCTAGTGAAATGTTTTGGTCACGTGGTTGTATGATTGTGATGAGTTGCTTAATGTTGGAAACTTTCAAGAGCTAGTTCAACAAGCAAGCCTCTAGCGATTATTGGACTTGAATAATGATACATATCTCGACTTGGTTCACATATTCTATTTGAATGTGACAACAAAATTGGTTTATGAAGGTGATGGTGATGAGCCATGGAATGTGATAGATATTGATGCAGGGTATATTTCTACTTATATGTTTAGTTGGATTTTGACGGTTTGTTCAAAATGCATCAATGAATTGTTGTAGCTCCCTCTCGACGGCAAAATCTTTAAGCTTAGAAAATAGGATGCTATGGGAGCTTTTGTTCAGGTATTCGGGCTACCTATATGTTAAAGGGAGAATACTACTCAGCATCTTAGGCACCTGAAGTCTGGTGATCTCCCTATCATGGCACAACTTCTCTATCATATAATTACCAACTCTATCACTCCATATACTAACACTTCATTTTTTTCAAAAGAGGATTTATGGCTTATTGATTCCATCATCTATAGATGATGAGTCATTGTTGGGACTATCATTTATTGTTATATGATGCGAATACATGCACGAAAGACTAGTCAACCAGATACAGGTGCTTCATCTTACACATGCTTGCATTCGAAGGAATTGATTTGAATGGCTACACAAAAAGTAGAGTAAAGCCATTTAAATTAGATATGTCGAAGTAAAAGCTTCACATCAAGAGGAATGAAGAGACAAGAGATTGGTATAAGGTCAAGCAAGGGTAGCAACAATAGCAATAAGCACAAGCATAACATCAACAACAGGAAAATGATCAACTTCCTCTTGACACACTCCTCGATTGACAAGGTCATCAAGCCGAGTTTAGACACGAAGAAGCATATGGTCATCTAGAGGTCCCTAGCTCAAATGTTCCCTTTAGCATGCAACAAATGTACTAGCATATTAATGAAATGTATGAGAGGGATATCTCTAGATTTGCAAGGGAACAGGAGATGTATGATATGATAAGGGGGTATAGGACTAATATCCAGAAGATTAGAGAAGAGCAGTAACAACAAGGCCAACTTATTAAGGAAATGTAGTAGCACCAGCAAGCATACTACCAATCAATTAGCTTTTTCTTCCTACCTCCACAATATCAACCTCCCTATGATAGCAACTTAGGACAAGGATAGGGCCAATCATCGACTTCTCCACATATACATTTTAGAGATATTTAAGGTTTTCATTTTTCCTTTTAGGTTTTGTTAGTTACTAATGTAAATTAAGAAAATCAAATTTCTAAAAAAATGTCCTTGTTCTAATTCTTATTGTACCTAATAAATTTTGATATTTGTTTCTTTTCCTTCTTTTTATCCTTTCATTACTCACATTATCGCATATCAATTCTCATGTGTAAAACATATATTAAATATGCCATATACATATTGTATTATATGAATAAGATTTATATTACTTGATAAAGATATCACTATCATTATATTTATACCAATTAATTTGGCTTTCCTAAAAAATAACCTTATGTAAATTTAATGATAAGCCGATAACTACTACTGTTGCTAAATGCCAATGCCCACCACAACCACTCAGACCACCACTGACCACCAACTCTGCCACTATGGAACATCGATAACATTGCTGGCTACCCCACCACCACCTCTTCTACAAACTACCACCACCATTGCCCTCAACCGAGAATTTGAGACCATTGCCACTAACCACTACCTCTACCACTAACCACCATCGCTGCCACTAATCGTAACCATTGCCTTTGGCCACTACCTTCACTACTAACCACCACCCTACTATAGATAATTATGGACCACTAAGACTACCATCAACCACCATTACCACCGTGTATAATTAGTCAACTACCATTACCATTACAAACACTGCCACTAGTTACAGAACACCAACATTGCCGTTAACCACCACCACCACTGACTACTGACTGCAACCATTACCATTAGCTTGGCCACCACCTCCACTATGCTACCAACCACCATCACCTCTATAAGCAACCATGCACAACACCACCAACGCTATGGCCTTACAAACAACTACTACTGCCACCACCTATTACTATTGCAATTGCTTATTACTACTATTGCCACTAATTATTATCTCCACTGTTGACTACCACCATCTACAACTACCAACCTTTGTTACCACCAATCGCCTCCATCATCATAGACAACCACCAAACACCACCATTGCCACCCCCAACGACTTGACCACCACCACTATAACCAATACTGCTACTACCACCAACCACTATCCCTACAACAAACCACCACAAAACACTACCCCAACATCAGCCATTACTGTCTACCACCACTTACCATCACCACCACTAGCAACCACCATACCCACTACCCACCACCAGCCATCAACCACCACTAAACACTTTCACTACCAGCACTACGTCTACCATTGGCAACCGCCAACACTGACCACTACCAACGGGACCACTACCATCACCCTACCAACACCACTATTGACCATTGCCATCATCACCATTGCCACCACCACGATCACCTACGCTATAGCACCACCCCTAGCACCACTACCAGTAAGACTACGATAGCCTCTACCACCATAAAGATCTTCATCGCTTTAGCTAACTACCACCACAACTACTACTAGCATCATAAATGCTAATACGTGCAAATAAATGCATAACTTAATTTATCATGCTAATGCTAATGCGTAATAATAAAAATAATATTTTCTTTTTTAATTAAAACTTTCAAAAAAGTAACAGTTTCCTAAATTAACATATTAATATGTAGTAATAGGATAATACACGTAGGTAATTATTCAGGAAAAAAATTCGTAACTCAAAATTATGTATATGCCAAAAACTACCGAACCCATTTATGGGTACATAGGCGGCAAACTAATAAATGGGTGACAAGCAAACAAGTATGCTTAATAAATAAGCCACAAGCATGCAAGCTCTAGGCACGTGAGTACGTTTGGCTTGGCACATAAAAAGCACGAGCACATTAGGCACGCGAAGGTACATGGGCTGCCCATTTACCATCCCTATTATAGGGTGTGAGAGTTTTCTAAAATATCAGGGGCCATCTGGATGATTGCCAAATCTTCCCTTTTTTTTCCCCTTTTCTCTTTCTTTTTTGCTAGTTTAATTTTTTTTTTTTCTCTTTGTTCTTTTTTTACTACTCCACATAGGCAAAGAATGTGATAAAGAGGTGTCTAAAAAGTAGGTGACTATAGTACAAAGGAGTCTCATGGTGGAATCAATTTTTTTTTTTTTTATGGGGGATGATAAATGCTACCCATAATCAATAGGTACAAAAATTTTTTGTAAATTTCAGACTCAATTTTCCAATTAGGATAATAAAAAATTTGAGGACTTACATAATGGTCATAATTTTTATAAGTTTGTTTCAGAGATAACAATGGGGGAGATCATTATGAGAGATACCAAGCAACGCAATCTATGATTCACTCATAGGAGGACTTTGTTTACATGGGAATTTGAACCAAAGTTTACAGCTTTTAGATAAGTTGATGCAAATGCTTGAAGCAGCTTATGAATAAAGAGAAGGTGAAGAGGTAAACGAAAAGATATAATAAACTTGTACCACCATTTTGAGTCACATGCCAAATCACATCGGATATTATTAACTTTAGCTTGAAAAAGAGAGACTTACCTATAAAATCTTGTTCTAATAGAGACGCTGATAGGAATCAAGCTACCGGGCCTTTAACCTGCAACTAAGCTTAAGGACTACAGGGGCTAGCAAAGTGAATCCTCCTGCTCCAATCGACTCCTATTGAAGTCGAGTATTTCTTTGACAAGCTACTTTACATGTTGAGCTGAACGACTGTCCATCTCTTAGAGATTGTTTTCCGAATTAAAGAATGCCAAGAAATCTGCCAAACCTTACACACTTACTCATGTCCGAACTAACCACTTGCTTAGCATCACCCTTGCCGAGAGGCCAAGAGAGATACCTTGGACTAATCCTTGGTCACCCTAGCTTGGATAAGCAATTTGATCGCACTTTTTTGTCTGCACCCTTTAATGGCCTCGCTAATACATCTCCACCACATGTATAAGACCATGTGTAGAATTTGTTATACTAATTATTGTTTTCTCGAATATTCATTTTTAACCTTGTATTTTTTGTACATTACTTCTTTAGGAAATACTCTTTTTTGTCTTTTCCCCTTTCAGGCAAGTTGCCATAACTTATCAAGTATAAATACCTTATATTTGTAGCCGAAATTAGATTACCATTATTATACTGAATATTCTTCCTCTCATAAACACTAATTTTTTATTTTCATTTCACTCTTATCCTAACCTCTAAGCAAAGCTAGGTGGTAAGTAACCTCACTAGACCAATTTGTACGTCACATCGAGTTATGTCGTAAGTCTTCAGAACTTCCATTGGTGCATTATATCCTTTAGAGTTATTTGTAGGTCTTGCTTACTTTTCATTCACTTTTTTATTCTTTCATGCATTCCCCATCACCCTTTTTAAGCTTTCGGCAAGTATGGACCCATTCAATGATTGGCCTTATCAATTCTTAGTCGCAGTACACATCATCTTGGTATTCGAGTAGAGGTTTCACTTAAGTTAGAGTAGATTATTTTGAAGTTCTATCTATACTTTGTTCTACGTGTATAAAATAGAGTAAGTTATTATGTTCTTTTAACTATTGTGTTTGCTGGCTGTTAAATTTCTAGTTTGTGGAAGTGTTTGCTAAAACATCTAATTAAAGAGTTTGAAAACTAAAATCTATCAAAGAAAATGGGGGAACCAAGTGTTAATGTTGGAGTTAGAGATGACAACAATGGAGTTGTCCACCATAATCAATAGTCTTAAGGTACCCCTAGGAGTACTAACAAGAAACTTGATGAGGTAACTAACCTCTTAGTGGATTTAACTCGAGTTATTCAAGTGTTGGCTTATCGATCTACTGAAGCTATGCATAACACCCCATAAGTTGCCCAACCTATGAGAGGTCAGAACCTAGCCCGATAAGTTCGAGGTAGAGGAGTAGGTGAGTAAGTAAGGAGAAGGATTGACTTGGGAGATCTAGGATAAGGGGATATGGAAGAGTGTTACGAAAAAGAAGAGAAAGTTTGAGCACCTAAAGCATTTGACCATGTGAAGTTTCAAATTCCGAGCTTCAATGGGTTTAGAAGTAAGAATAAATAGTTGGATTGGGAGGAGAAGGTAGAATGTGCTTTTAACTACTACCAATATGAGGATTACGAGAAAGTGAGAACTGCTGCTATTGATAACTTTGGATATGCCGCTATGTGGTGGAAGAATTTCTAAGCTATGAGGAGACAAGAAGTATACAGAGAGATAAATACCTAGCTTGAGATGAAGAGAATAATCAAAAACAGGTTTGTGTTGGATACTTATCTGCAAGATACTTTTACTTTGTTTCAAAAGTTGAGACGAAGAGTGTTGCGAACCTTGACCAAAAACAGACAAGGCTGATCATTAAATGGGTCCAAACTTGTAGAAAGCTTGAAAAGGGTTAATAGGGAAAGGTATGAAAGGGTAAAAGTGAAGAATGAAAAGAGTAAGCAAAACCCACGAATAGCTCTAGAGAATATGATACACAAATGGAACTTCCAAGGACTTACGACACAATTCGATATGATGCACGAATTGGTCCAATGAGGTTACTTACCACCTAACCTTACTTAAGAGAAAGGATAAGAGTTATGTCGAGAGTAAACAAACATTGTTTACGCAACAAAGAAAGTACTCAAGTGTATTAAAGGTAATCTGATGAATTACAACTACAAATTTAAGGGTATTTATACCCATAAGTTAGGGCAACTTGCCTAAAAGGGAAAAGACAAAAAGGACAAAGACAAAAAGGACATTTCCTAAAAAAGTAATGTACACAATACAAAAGGGTAAAAATGAATATACATGGAAAACAATAATTGGTGCTATAGATTCTACATATAATATTGCACATATGGCGATGCTATATTAGTGAGGTTATTAAGAGATGCAAATAAAAAGTACAAATAGATGAGCTTGTCCAAGTAGGGATGGCTTAGTTAGTCCAGACTCTCTCTCTCAACTTCTCGGTAAAGAAGATGCCGAGTAATTCGTCAGCGTATCATTAGAGAGTAATCATCAACTCGGCATACTATAGAAAAATAGGTGGCTATATGGTATGGCATTTAAGGTGCTTTAGCAAGGAAGTACTTTGCTTCGATAGGGGTTGGTTGGAATAGAAAGATTCGTTATGCTAAACCCTCTAATCCTTAAGCTTGGCTGATTCCCAGCATTCCTTCTAGGTTGTTTTGGATTTGGGATCAAATCTAAATGGTGTTCACCCAATTCTCCATCAGGGTGATATGGACTGAAGTCAGCAATGTTGAAGGCATCAGAAACCCCATAGTCCTCAAGCAATGCCAACTTGTAGGCGTTGTCACTGATTTTCTAGAGGATTTTGAAAGGTCTTTCTACTCTTGTAGATAATTTGTTCTTCCTCTTGTTTGGGAACCGTTTCTTACTGAGTTACAGCCATACCAAGTCTCCTAGCTGAAATTGTTTGGCTAACCTACCTTTAGTCATTTCTCGCATTCTTCTAGCAACTTGGTCGATGTGCTAAGTAACCTTGTGATAAATGTGCTAAAGAGATTATGCTTTGGTTGAGGCGTTAGTGTCCTCTTGCATAGGTGCTGGTATAAGGGTATAGTCGAGGGACAACTTGAGATTGAATCCATAGACCACCTCGAAGGGAGTCTGCTTGGTGGTGCCATATACGGTTCGGTTATAGGTGAACTCGATGACTGGTAAGTAGATGTCCCAATCAGCTAAGTTCTTGCCTATTGCAGCTCGGAGTAGTGACCCCAAAGTATAATTAACTACCTCTATTTGGCCATCAGCTTAAGGGTGGCATGAGGTACTGAAGAGTAATTTGGTTCTTAATCGATGCCATAAGGTTCTCTAGAAATGGCTCAAGAACTTCGAGTCTCTATCAAAGATTGTACTTTTTGGCATGCCGTATATCCACACAATCTCCTATAAGAAAAGAGAAGTAACAGCCGAAGCATCATTAGTTTCGGTACAAGGCACGAAGTGTGCCATCTTACTGAACTGATCCATGACAACCATTACAAAATCTTTACCTTGGACAGTTCGTGGTAGTCCGAGAATAAAGTCCATGCTCAGTTCAATCCATGCCTTATTAAAACAAGTCGGGGCATTACTTTCCCTTGCTTAGCTCGGCTCTTTGCCTTTTTGCATACAGCACAACTTTCAACAACTCGATGTACATCTCTCCACATTCCTAGCTAAAAGAATCAACCATTCAATAGTTCACAAGTTCTCCTCTCCCCAAAGTATCTAAAGAGTCTTCCGCTGTAAGCTTCCTTGATTAATAATTCCCGTAGAGAACAAGTCGGCATACACAGTTTCGCCCCCTCGGAACAAGTAGCCATCCTCCACATAATACTCATCTACTGTCCTTCCATCTACGCATCATGAAATTATTGATCCAAAGTGTGGATCCTCAGAGTACTGTTCTTTGATACTTGCAAACCCAAATAACTTGGTCTGCAGTTATGATAAAAGTGCATGTCTCCTCGAAAGAGCATCTGCAAATACATTGCTCTTTCCATGCTTGTATTTAATTATAAAATTGAATCCTTCAAGGAATTCAACCCATCTCGCCTACCGCTTCAACAACTTGGTCTAGGTTCGAAGGTACCTCAGTGATTCATGGTCGGATATATGACAAATTCTCTCAATAGTAAATAATTTTGCCATACTTGCATTACTCGAATCAATTCCAAAAGTTCCTTATGATACATAGAGTAGTTCAGCTGTGGTCCATGGAGTTTCTCATTGTGGAAGGCAATTGGTCGACCTTCTTACATCAAGACGGTGCCTATTCCAATGCCTAATGCGTCGCATTCCAGCTCAAAAATTTTGTCAAAGTCAAGTAGTACTAACACCAGGGCGGAGGTTAATCTTTCTTTTATGTTGGTAAAACTCCTCTCCTCCCTTTCTTCCCATCAAAATTCGGTGTTTTTTTTCGTTAGTTCAATAAGTGGTGTAATGAGGGTACTGAAATTCCTGACGAATCTTCTATAAAATGAAGCCAGTCCATGGAAACTTCTTACGTCAGCATAAGTAGTAGGAGTTGGCCAATCAATAATTGCTCGGATCTTCTCATCATCAACTCGTAAGCCTCCTCTACTAACTACATAGCCCAAGAATGCCACTTCCTCTTGGCAAAAGCAACATTTCTTTAGATTACTAAATAGTTTCTCGGTACAAAGGATATCCAGGATTGCTTTGAGTTGTTCATAGTAACTCGGTATGTCAGTACTGTAGACTAAGATGTCATCAAAGTACGCCATGACACACTTCCCGATGAGATGTCTCAGCACATGATTCATTAATCACATGAAAGCACTCAAGGCATTCGATAAGCCGAAGGGCATGACCATCCACTCGTAAAGTCCATGTCGAGTCTTGAATGCAGTCTTCCATTCGTCACCTAGCCTCATGCAAATTTAATGGTAGCTAGATTTAAGATCAATCTTGCTAAAAATCTTAACTCTACTCAATTCATCCAACATGTCTTCTAGCCTCGGGATTGGATACTTGTATTTGATCATGATTTTGTTTATAGCTTGGCTATCTACACACATCCGTTAAGTTCCATCCTTTTTCGACACTAGAAGTGTAGGTACGATACAAGGGTTGAGACTCTCTCTTACATAACTTCTCTCCAACAATTCATTGACTTCTTGTTGGAGTTTAGAAGCTTGCTCAAGATTCATCCAATAAGCTGGCTTATTTGGTAGTGTAGCGCTGGGTACTAAGTCAATGTAGTGCTCTATGCCTTGAGTTAAGGGGCATCCCCTTAGGTAACTATTCTAAGAATAGGTCGACATATTTATTTAGCAGCTCCTTGATTTCCTAGGGAAGCTGACCCTACTCCTTTATTTCCAATAGTTGCCTGACCAACAAAAGGATCAGCTCGTCAACATTGATGGCCTCTTGGAGCTCGGCTCTACTTATCACCAGAGCTTTCTTCAATTCGTGAGCCAGTTTCATCTATAACTTGTGAACTTCTCTTGGCCGCATTGGATTCAGCATGATCTTTTGGTCATCCTTCTCAAACATATACATGTTTCTATAGCCGTTATGTATAACTCTCCTATCAAACTACCATGACCTACCTAGTAACACATGGGAAGTACACTTAGGTAATACATCATAGTGAATCTGGTCAGAGTAATTCCCAATAATGATCGGCAGTAGTATTTGCCGAGTGACATGTAATGCTCCTTTCTCACTTAACCAATACAACTTGTACGACCTGGGATGTGCAACAGTCGGCAGCTTCAGTTTTGAAACAAGATTGACCGATGCTATATTAGTATAACTTCTACTATCCACAATGAAGGCATACATCTGATCATTCACCTTACAAGTAGTATGAAACATATTCTCTCTGCTCCTCTTCTCGTGAGGGTCCCATGCTCATAGTGCGCTAAACAACCATATGTGACCGATCTAAGTCCTCAGGAAATACGTCCTCCTCAATCAGTTCTTTCTTGGCATTTTTTTTCTCGGCTAGAACCTCTTCCTCCTCAAGCTCCTCATCCATACTCTCTACTTCTAACTTTAAGATGTCTCCCTTAATGACCATCGTCTATTAATTTGGGCACTAAGTAGCCATATGTCTAAACACCTAACACTTAAAGCACTTGATCTAGTTGGTCTTCCTCTCAAACCCTTGCCCTTTCTCATACGTTTGGGTTAGTACTACATCTTCAGGTTGGCCTTTCTGCTTGGCTCTATAATCAACTAAGCTCGATGACTTGCTTAACCAGGTCGGCTAGTTAGCATTTTGGTCGTTACTTAGCTCCTTCTTTACCTCTCTACTAGTTAGGCAATCCTAACAGCTTCATTCATTAGCTCCTTCTTTACCTCTCTATTGGTTAGGCAATCTTAACTGCTTCATTCATTATGTTTAGTTGTTGGAGCTCCATAATGTCTCAAATGTCTCTTCTCAATCCAGTAATAAATCTTGAGACTCTTTAGGCTGGTGGTTTCTCCACTTTGCATCGTATCGTAAGTATTTAGAATTCTTGAATATACTCATCAACAGTTTAGCCTCCTTGTCTTAGCTCCTAAAGCCATGTCAAAGTATCTTAGAGATATGTTTTAGGTACAAATTTGTTTATAAGCACTCTCTTCATCTTAGGCCAAATGTTAATCTTTCGATACCCCTCTCTTCTTCTCATGGCCTAAAAATTCTTGCATCACATGGTAGTATATTTAGAGAATTCAATAGCAACAGTCCTCTCTTTCTCATAATCCTTATATTGATAGTAATCAAATACATTCTCCACCTTCTCTTCCCAATCCAGATACTAGTTAGCATTCTTAGATCCATTGAAACTCAAAATCCAAAGTTTCACATGGTCGGATGCTCTGGGGACTCATATACACTCCTCTTCAAAATACTCTTCTTCTTCCTCATCAAGCTCTCTCAATCTATCATTCGCCTTACTCGTCCACCAACTCCTCTACCTCGAATTAGTCAGCTAGGTTCTGACCTCTAATAGGTTGACTAGCTTGTAGAGTATTACGTGTGACCTCAATGGGTCGGCAAGATAATACATGAATAGCTCGGGTTAGATCTATTAAGAGGTTAGCTACCTTATCAAGTCTCTCATCAATGCTTCTAGGAGTTCCTTAAGATCGTCATCCATGGTAGACAACTCCATTATCATCAACAACACTAACATTTATACTTGGGTCTATCATTTTTCCTTACAGATTCAAAACTCAAACAATACTATAGGAAGGTAACAGTTAACAATACAACAAATAATTTAACACTGTAACGTGCTCTATTTCACACACACAAAACTGAGTATAATAAAAAAAAACTACTACAATTCACACAAAACCTCTACTTTGACACCAAGATTTTGCGAACCATTACTAAGAATAGACAAGGCCGGTTGCTAGATGGCTCCAAGCTTAAAGAAAGCTCGAAAAGGGTTAATGGGGAAAGGTACGAAAGGGTGAAAGTGAAGAAAAAAAATAGTAAGTAAAATCTACGAATAGCTCCAGAGGATATGACGTACCAATGGAACTTCCGAGGACCCATGATACAATTCGATATAACATATGAATTAGTCCAATGAGGTTACTCGCCACTTAACCTTGCTTAAGGGAAAGGATAAGAGTGATGCTAAGAGAAAACAAACAATGTTTACACAATGAAAAAAAAGTACTTAAGTGTATTGAAGGTAATATGATGAATTACTACTATAAGTACAAAGGTATTTATACTCGCAAGTTAGGGCAACTTACTCAAAAGGGAAAAGACAAAAAGGATATTTCCTAAAGAAGTAATGTACAGGATACAAAAAGGTAAAAATGAATATACAAGGAAAACAATCATTGGTGTTATAGATTCTATATATGATACTGTACACATGGCGATGCTACATTAGTAAGGTTGTTAGGAGATGCGGATAAAAAGTACGAATAGATGGGCTTATCCGAATAGGGATGGGTTAGTTAGTCTGGACTCTCTCTCTCTTAACTTCTCGATAAGGAAGATACCGAGTAATTGGTCGACATATCACTAAAGAGTAATCATCAACTCAGCATACCATAGAAAAATGGGCAACCATATGGCATGACATTAAAGGTGGAAATGCTCGACCTCGGCAAGGGTTAGTTGGAATAGAAGGATTCGTCATGCCAAACCCTCTAGTCCTTGGGCTTGGTTGTGAGTCAAAGTTCTGGTAGCCTAATTCCCATCAAGGAGGCCAAATTGTTGACGAGTATGTCTAAGAATTCTAGATGCTCATGATTCACTGTAAAGTTGACGAACCGCTAGTGTAAATAGTCTCTAGGTTCCTTACTAGCTTGAGGAGTGATATCTAAGACATTGTGAAACTCCAACAATTTACCACCATGGATGAAGCCATACAAATTGGCCAACAAGTGGAAAGGTAGAGAAAAGGCTTAATGCCAACTCAATCATCGACTAGCTGACCTATTTAATCAAGTCGACCTGTTCAGGGAAGTTAGTGAGGTTAGCTGAGTGCCAATTCAATCAAATGAGGAGGTATCAAAATTAAATAGAAGAGGTGAACAGAAGGTGATATTTCGACCCGAACTTATGAGAAAGGGTAAGGATCTGGCAAGAAGATGAACCAAATTAAGTGCTTTAAATGCTAAGGGTTCGGACAAATAATTACTTAGTACTTGAACCGAAGGACTATGATAATCAAGGGAGATGTCCCGAAGTTGGAAATAGAAAGTACTAATGAGGAACCTAAGGAGGAGGGCACTGTTAAGAAAGAAGATACTCATGAGAATGAATTAATTGAAGAAGATGTGTTTATTGAGGACTTGGATTAGTTAATCCTGGTTGTCTAACACACAATGAACTTAAAACCCTCATGCAAGGAAGAGTAAAGAAAGAACTTGTTTCATACCACCTATAGGATGAATAATCAAGTAAGTACGCTAATTGTAGATAATGAAAGTTGCATTAATGTAGCATCAACTAACTTAATCACAAGGTTGAAGTTGCCAACTATCGCATACCTAAGGCCATATAAGCTGTATTGGTTGAGTGAGAAGGAAGCACCACATGTCACTCAGTAAGTACTACTGCTGATCACTATTAGAAATTACTTTGACAAGATTCTCTACGATGTATTGCTCATATACGCCTCACGCATATTACTTGGCCGACCCTGACTGTTTGATAAAAGAGTTATCCATAATGGATACAGAAATACGTATGTGTTTGAGAAGGATGGCCAAAAGATTACACTAAACCTGATGTTACCAAGTGAAGTTAACAAACTATAGGCTAAACATATTGGCGGATTGAAGACGACTTTGCTGATGAGTAGAGCTGAGCACTAAGAGGTCATCAGTGTTGACAAACCAACCCTCATGTTGGTCAAACATCTATTAGAATTGAAGGAACGAGTTGAACTACCCCTGGAAATGAGAACATTGTTGGAAGAATAGACCATTCTGTTCCTGGAACAGTTACTTGAGGAGTTGCCCTTAATCCGAGGCATAGAACATTGCATTGACTTAATACTCAGCCCCACCTTACCGAGTAAGCTAACCTATAGGATGAGTCCCGAACAAGCTTCTAAGCTCCAACAACAAGTGAATGAACTATTAGAGAGGGATTATGTTAGGGAAAGCCTCAACCCTTGTGCTATTCCAAGGCTTTTAGTGTCGACAAAGGATGGTACCTAGTGAATGTGTATAGATAGCTAAGCCGTGAACAAGATTATGATCAAATACAAGTATTATATTCTAAGGTTAGAAGACATGCTAGATGAACTAAGTGGAGCTAAGATCTTAAACAAGATTGATCTGAAGTCTGGCTACCATAAAATTCACATAAGGCCAGGAGATAGGTAGAAAACTACATTCAAAACTTTTCATAGACTCAATGAGTGGATGGTCATGCCATTTGGCTTATCGAATTCCTTGAGCACTTTCATGTGACTGATGAACTACATGCTAAGAAATCTAATGGGAAAGTATGTTGTGGTGAACTTTGATGACATCCTGGTGTACAGTACTAACATGTCAAGTCACTGTGAATATCTTCGTGCCATGTTGAATATCCTCCGTGATGAGAGACTATTTAGTAACCTTAAGAAGTGTTGTTTTTGCCAAGAGGAAGTGGTATTCTTAGGCTATGTAGTAAGTGGGGGAGGTTATAGTAGACAACAAGAGGATCCAAGTAATCATCGAATGGTTGACTCTTATTACTTGTGCTAAGGTGAGAACTTTCCATAGGCTGGCTTCCTTCTACAAGAGATTCATTAAGAATTTCAGTACCCTCACTACACCATTTACTGAGCTAATAAAGAAGAACACTGATTTCCAATGGGGAGAAAAGGAAGAGAGAAGCTTTAAAGAGGTGAAAGAAAGATTGACCTCCATACCTATGTTATCTTTGCCTGACTTCAAAAAAGTATTTAAGCTAAAATGTGATGCGTCAAGCATTAGAAAAGACACTGTCCTAATACAAGAAGACTAACCAATTGCCTACCATAATAAGAAGCTTAGAAGACCTTATCTAAACTAGTATGTGTATCATAAAGAACTTTTAGCGTTGATCCAACCACTATAAGTATGGTAACATTATCTACTGCTGAGAGAATTTATCATCTATACTGACCATGAGTCCTTAAGATATCTCTAAAGTTAAAAAAAGTCGTCGAAGAGTAGGTGAGATGGGTCAAATTCCTTAAAGGATTTAATTTTATAATAAAATAAAAATAAGGAAAAAGCAACATAGTTGCAGATGCTCTTTCGAAAAAACATGCGCTCCTTACCAAATTGCAAACGAAATTGTTTGGGTATGTAAGCATTAAGGAATATTACGTTGGGGATCCACTCTTTGGACCCATACTTGCATGTTGTGTCAATAGGAGGACAGTGGACTAATATCATATAGAGGATAGATACTTATTCTAAGGGGGGAAATTATATTTGCCAACCTATTCACTAAGGGAATTACTAATCAAGGAAGCCTACAATGGAGGACTCGTCAAGCATTTTAGGGAGAGAGGGACTTATGAGCTATTGAATGGTCATTTCCTCTGGTTAAGAATGAGATGAAATGTGCATCAAGTTGTAAAAGGATTTATCGTATGCAAGAGGGCTAAATGCCTAACTAAGCAAAGGAGAGCAATGCTTTTGCCTATTTCGATGAAACCATGGGCTGAGTTGAGCATAGACTTTATTCTTAGATTACTGCAAACTGCCCAAGGCAAAGATTCTATAATAGTCATCATGAATAGGTTTAGCAAGATGACACAATTTATGCCTTGCTCTAAGACTAGCAATGCTTTAGCTATTGCTTCTCTTTTTTTGTAGGAAATTATTAAGCTATACAGTGTGCCAAGAAGTGTAGTATCAAACAGAGACTCAAAGTTCTTGAGCCATTTTTAGAGAACTCTGTAGTGACGGATGGGGACCAGACTACTATTTAGTACTTCTTATCACCCCCAAATGGATGGCCAAATAAAGGTAGTCAATCATACTTTGGGATCACTGCTTCGACCTATAGTGAACAAGAATTTGGCTAATTGGAACAACTACTTACCAATGGTTGAATTTACTTATAACCGAACATTACATGACATCACCAAGTAAAGCCCCTTTAAGGTTGTCTATGGTTTCAATCCCGAGTTGCTCCTCGATCATACCCCTATACCTAAATCCGAGTAAGAAGACCCTGACGTGAGAGCCTGAGCAGAATCTCTTCAACACATTTACAACAAAATTACTCGACAAATAGACCAAGCTGCTAGAAGAATACAAGAGAAGGCCAACAATAGGACGGCTAAATAATTCTAACCAAGAGACTTGGTGTGGCTTCACCTCAGTAAGGAAAGGTTGCAAGAGGAGGAACAAGCTATCTACAAGAGTTAAAGGACCTTTAAGAATCCTCTAGAAGATCAATAACAACGCCTACAGGTTAGAGCTGCCTAAAGATTATGGGGTTTCTGATACCTTCAACATTACTAACCTTAGTCCATATCACCTTAATGGAGAACTAATCGAAGACCATTTGGATTCGATCCCAAATCCAAATCAACCCAAAGGGAACGATAGGAATCAAGCCATCAAGCCTTTGACCCACGGTCAAGCCTAAAGACTAGAGGGGCCAGCAAGGTGAATCCTCTTGCTGCAACCATCTCTTACCAAAGCCGAGTATCTCTTTGATGAGCCACTCTGCATATTGAGCCAAATGACTTCCCATCTCTCGGAGATTGTGTACCAAATTAAAGAATGCCAAGACATCTACTAAACCTCGCACACTTACTCATGTCTAAACAGACCACTTACTCGACATTACCCTTGCCAAGAGGCCAAGAGAGATACCCCTGACTAATCTTCAGTCACCCTAGCTCCGACAAGCAATCTGATCGTACTCTTTTGTATCCATCCTCCAGTAGCCTCACTAATACATCTCCACCACGTATAAAATCCGTTACATTAATTATTGTTTTCTTAAATATTCATTTTTACCCTTGTATTCTTTATACATCATTTCTTTGGGAAATACCCTTTTTTATCTTTTCTCCTTTTAGGCAAGCTGTCCTAACTTATCGAGTATAAATACCCTATACTTATAGCCAGAATTAGATTATCATTAATACACTGAATGTTCTTTCTCTTGTAAACACTGATTGTTTACTTTCATTTCACTCTTATCCTAACCCTTAAGCAAGATTAGGTGGCAAATAACCTCACTGGACCAATTTATGCATCACATTAAGTTATACCGTAAGTCTTCAAAAGTTTCATTGGTGTGTTATATCCTTTGGAGTTATTCATGGGTTTTGCTTACTTTTCATTCACTTTTTTGTTCTTTCATGCATTCCCCATCACCTTTTTCAAGCTTTCAGCAAGCTTAGACCCATTCAACAACTGGTCTTATCTATTCTTAGTTACGGTATGCATCAGATGCCATAAGCTTTTCCAAATTAACAAGAACATATCATAGTAGATTTCATTTCCCACAAACGGTGCCAAATGTTGTCTAATAACTTTACCGACAGAGATTGAGATAATTAGTTCTATCGTGTGGCACCTACAAGATAAAGAAAAAGGACTACAAGAGCAACGCTGGAAGGTACTCTCATATAGTCGCTACAATGCCTAAGTCAACATAGAGGATCTAGGTGAAAACCCTAAGGAAGGTAAGAGAGTAAGCTTAAGGAGAGAGAGAGAGAAAGAGAGAGGGAGAGTAAGAGAGTCCCTTTACTCAAAAGTCTCATCTACTAGTTACAGTAGATGAAGCTAGATTGTGTTTAAACTAAGCTATTAGAGTTAGGCCTTCATCATAAGCCTATCAATTTAGACTTAAGATGCCTATATACAAAAAGGCCTATCAACACCATCGTTACCAGATTGTTATGGGAGGTTGGCAAATTGCGAACCTTTGTTTTCCACCGAGTGTCAAGTTTCTAAAATATTAAGTTAAGGTATATAATTCTCAAAAATTTAATTTAAGTGTTATTTAGCATATATTTTCATGTAGTAGTTATGTAATTAAATAAATTACATTGGCTATTCATGTAATGGATGTGAATATATCAACACTCATACTTTTCAAAATAGAACAAATCCCCCCATTTTTGCAAATACACTTGGGGAAAATGACACTAATAGAAAATAAAGGGAGTTGGTTTAATTTAATTAAGCAATATAATAATATATATTAATTAACTAAAAAAATTATTTAAAAAATAAAAATCCATGGAAAGTTAAAAAAAAAAAAAGAAAAAAGAACTTAAACACCTCTAAGTTAGAGGGTAGGTAGTGACTACTTATAAAAGTGAATTGTTTTTACCTACCCATAATGATAGTTAGTCATTCATCACCTTAAAGATATATAGACAAAAAAAAATAAAAAAGAGGAAGAAGCAGAAAATAGCAAAAAACTTTATTTAGTCACATTTAGTTCATGGGACCAATTGTTACCCAACCACCTCAAATGGTTATGTTATCTTATGATTGATCGCTACCCACCATTATGATGGATCGAATGACCCATATTTACTTGTTAATCATGACCCATCTTTAATTTCATGGCCATCCTCGACTAACAAAAGGCTAAGGGATGGTTGGTCATATTTTTTAAATTTTCTAATGATTTCCTCCTTTTCAAATTATTAAATAATTTTATTATTTTAGTTAATTAATACATATATTATAATTTTTCTTAATCAAATTAAATTAATTCTTTTTATTTTGTAAATCAAATAATTTTATTACTTTATTATTTTTTAATGCATCATTATCACATCATCATTTTTGCCATGTATACATCCACATAAGAAAAATTAAGGGGGAATCTATTCTATTTTGAAAAGTTGAAGTATCCATGTAATTTAAAAAATTACTAAGGAAAATCAATATAACTTATTTTATATAATTTAAATTCAATAGATATTCTTAGGGGATTCTTTTTTTATGGCGATGCTCATATTGAAATGGAAAAGGATTTTTGAAAATCTTAATGATGTTATTTCAATAACAATTCCATATTATAGTCTCCATTTAACCTATATTTTACATATATGAAAAGAAATTCAAAAGAAATATAAGTTTACTATTTATTAATATTATATTTGCAAAACTACCTGTTTTTCAAAAGACCTTAAAATATGTTTTTTTTTTTTTTGTTTTTTGGTTGATGAGTATGATATGTTATGACTTGGAACTTAATTATGATGTAAGGAGTATTTTATATTAGTTTTGCATATAAATTTGATTATTTGTATAATTTATGGTAATTTAAGGACTAAAATGCAAATCTATGAAACCTAGGTAAAAACTTAGATTAGTAATGTGAATTTTGAAGAAATAAAGTATATAATTCTTTTGGAGTTATAATAATTTTTGTGGAATTATTTGGGTTAGTATACTAATTATTACATGAATAAATAGTAGTTACATATGTAGTAGCTTAATTAATAACTAGAAATTGATTTAGCAATAACTATGAGATTTTTCTTTTCTTTTTTTATATTTGAGCTAGTGCTTTGATGAAAATTATTTGTTGATTAGTTCTTATTTATGGGAGAATAGTGGTGATTCATCTATTAACATGTGTAATTCCAAAATTAATATGTAATTACAATAATTTAGGATTAAAAATGATATCAATAAGGGTAATTTTGTAATTTCTATAATATTAAGAGGTCAATGTTGTATGTTAACATATTTGGAAATAATAATATATGGGACACTAAAATTTGATAAGAAATAAATAAATTATAACATTAAAAGAATGATAACATGAGATTAATAAAACATATTATGGCTATGTAAAGATACTTATAAGGACATTATAAAGGCAAGTTAATTGTGTGTGTATGCGTGTGTGTGTGTGTGTGTCTATGCATGCGAGGTAAGGTAGATGAGAAAGACCTACATTTGGAAGAGTATGGTTACACTACTACAAGACCTTAGCATGTAGATTTTGTGCTTTTGATGGTAAGCTTATGTTTACATGAAATATGACCTTTTTTTTTTTTTCACTTTGATTCATGATTAACTGTATGAGATTATATGTTATGACAATAACAAAAAGAGTAAAAATGTTTAACAAGTGTATTAATGTGCAAGTCATTAAGCAAAAGATAAGAATTTATTTTAGAGCTGAATGGAAAATTCAGAAGCTAATTCAAAATCTAGTTCGACAACATTGGACAGTATTAATAAGTTGCAAAGTTGAATGTTTCATGGAGTATATTAGACTTATAAGTGTTTGAAGGCCTAGCTACACTTATTAGATATAATTGGGATATAATTGGATAATATATCCAATGTGTTCCACTAAGTTGAACGTAATTCCATGGGGATTGAGGAGAATTAAATAAAATATTTCTAAGACAAACTTATTTAGACAAGTACATAATGATAATTGACAGATTTTTATTAGAACAATTTTAGTAGATGTTTATCAAGTTTTCCATAAGATATTTGATGATTTATTATGAAGATAATTAGACGATTTCATGAGGATACAAATTATATTTTATCCAAAGCTCAAATTAAGTTGGATATGTGAGGCAAATTCAAGATAAGAATAAATCTTATCCACTTTGCTGTAGATTTTTATTTCATTCAAATAATTAGATTTTGTGGAGATAGCAAATTCAAATTAATTAGATACATTACAAGATATACATGTCAAGTTGCAGTAAGGATATTTTAGAACCTTTAAGATTTAAATTCAAGAGTATCGAGTATTAAGATTTGCTCTCAATTTTGATGAGATATTTATTTTCAAAAGAAGTTCAATTTTCGAAAGCCATATCAATGGAATATGAGAAGAAACCAAAGCAATTATATAAGAATATTTGCAAGCTTCATCAAATAAGAGAGCAGTAGCACAACATTCAAATTGAATTCATTAACGAGTATAATTTAGTTTCCACAATTCAAGGGATTGTAACTACCAATAACTAAATTAAGATATTTCAAAAATTATCAAGATGTGTTCAAGATTTTTCTAACAAATCAAGAAAGAGACGTTGCTCATGAAGATATAAAAAGAAGAGGAGTTCAAATTTTCAAAACAGATCTGAGCTACATTCATTTTACTATAAACTTGATACTCGAGAAAATTCAAAGTCATATTTAGAATCTAATTTAAAACACTGTCTATTCTACTTTTATATTATGATATTATCTTATACTCTCACTGAGAGGATTACTGTATTCTATCTTTATTGTTATTGTAAACACTATTGATTGTATGTTAGGTCTTGTGTTAGAGGAGAGATACAAAGTTTTGTAGATTTGTGTATAGACGAAGCTAGCCTAGTAAGACAAAATAAAAAACTTGTATGTGTTTCTCTCTTAATTGAGTTAATGAAAAGTAGATAGTGAAACGACACCAACGAGGATTACTGGGTCCTCAATAGTAGAGCTAGAAAAGTGCAGTAAACATAAGGTTGAAGTACTGTAAATCTCTTACCTAATCTTTTTAGCCCTACTCTCTTTATTTTGAGTTTTGTTATTAATCATATATTGTTTCATGCCTAATCATGCTTAAGTAATCAAAAGGGACATTTTTAATCTTGTTTTTTTTAAAAAAAGTTTAAAGTTTTATTATAACCAATCACCCCTCCACTCTCAGTTACTTTTGGGACCTACACTTTTGTTGGAAATATAATAATTATTTATGCTATGTAAATGACTGAGAATAATCTAGAAAGTATAATAACCTTACAAGATTTTACTCAAGCAAACTCTTGTACTTAGGTTGTTTCTTATAATGATAAGATGTTTTAATAAATATTAAGCTAGCTACAGTTGCATTTAACATGTGATATGTAACTTGTGCTTAGTTTGTTTAACATGCTTTTTGACACACTCATAGTATGATGATAAGAAATTATAGGTTAGGTTTCATTCAAAAATTAAGACTCTATATATAGTACTTAGTCTAAAAGATTAGTTTTCAAGCATATAAAGCTACATTACTCGGTTGATGTGGAAATTCTATTTGTGGTTGCTATTTATGATTAATTAAGTAGAGTTTTGGGGATCTTACTCTCAAGTTGCTTTTCGTAGATGTTAAGTTTCCAAATTATTTATTCAAATGTCTGGGGTCTTGATTGAGTGGATGATTACGGTAAGTCAAGATATTAATATTAGTGTATGTAACATGCATTAGCATGGCATGCATCTTTTACATTGTTGTTTTGCTATAAAACTAATTACATTATATATATATGTATATATATGTTAGTGTATATATATGTCTTTGTTTATATTTTATGATCTATGTTACCTTTTTCCGCTTAACTCATAATGAGTTAAGGAGATGCATGTTTTATCCTCAAGTCTAAATGAAGCATAAAGGGGGCGCTATTATGGGTAAGGAACTTTTGAGACCATACAAGGAGTTAACAACCTTTATATATAGTTATTTTATTTTTATAAATAATAAAAGGGACGTATATACATGTTGAATAAAACAAAAACATATTTGTGACTCTCATGTATAGTATCTTTTGTTATAAATAGTACTATTATTTGGGCATAATCAAGTTTTGCTTCAAGGATGTTACACTTTAGATAGTTCAAGTAATGTGACAAGGAGATTTAGGAATGAAATGAATTATAATGTGTGAATGAAGCGTAGACAAATGAGAAAGAAACAATGAAATAAAGGAGTTCAAAGAATAAGCACAATAGAGAAAAAAGAGCAACATTCAACCTCCATTTTAATGCTTTTTATCGAAGTTCGTTACGTTTACGTAGTTTATCTACATTTCAATGTGGTATGAACTTTAAATTTGAATTTTATAATGCTAGATATGAATTATTGTAACATTTTGAATGAAAAGCTAAAAAGAAAGAAAAAAAATATTACATGTTCCATATGGTAACTTGGAATAAATAAAATTTACAAGATATGGATTTCAAGATGGTTCTATGGTATTATACTATAGGTTCTTGTTCCAAATTCTTAGAACCTTAACCTATAAGAAAGGATACAAAGTAGGGGTTTGTAATTTCCCTAAGGACTTATATTATTTTTAAGGGAGATGAAGTTTTGATGTAACACTGAACTTTAATGATTAATCCCTTTGCCTTAAAAGGAGATGAAAGTATTGCATGCTGACCATGTAATAACTAATAACTCTTTCATAATTTGAATTTTAAAAATGAAAAGTTTTTAAAGATTAAGAAATAATGTATAGATTTTCTAAAAAATGAGATTGATTATTCGATATTTTATTATATTATTACTTTATATCTTAGACACCTACATAACGGATGTATGTGCCACATGAAGGATTAGATATTATTATAAAAGCAAAATGTAAATAACTCTTTTAAACTTTTACCTAAGTATGGATATACACTTAAACTTTCAAATATTGCACATCACTTTCCTAAACTTTGATGGCTTGGAAATATAAAAAAACACTTTTTTTTCGTTAAAAAAAATCACACTAAGTTCAAAATTTATGGATGTCAAATTACACTTTAATAAGTTTAAGGATATTCCTACACTAAAGTCAAAATTTAAGAGGCAATTTACAATTTTTGGTAAATTATTTGTCAACTTATTAATGTTCAGAAAAATAATATGTAACATTTGAAAGTTTAGAGAGCATATTTATATTTAGGTCAAAGTTTAAAGAGTTATTTGTATTTTTCCTAATTATAAATTATGGGTAAATTATAAATACACAGCCTATGTTTTTTTATTTTTACAAACAACTAACATGTGTTAATATTTTTGATAAATAACTAACCTGTATTACTATACATTATGTCACATCCAAATTGTGGTTAAGTACAACATGTGACTTCCACTTGTACATTTAAAAAAGCCCCTTAAAAACATTTCTACACATCTTTCAAGGAAAAAAAAATGGACCATAGGACTCCATTTTTCTTCATGACACAAAGAACAAAACCCTAACAAGAGATTCTTCTTATCCCAACATAGAAATCACCCTAACCCCCATTCAACCACAACACTTTATGCGTTTGAAGCCCCAAAAGGCAAGACGGTTATGCTTTTGTTGTTGTTTCTTTGAAATAGGTGCAAATACATGTCTTTCTTCTTGTACACTTCTTAATTTCAGATGAATTGAAAGTTGTACCTCAATTCAAAGGCTTGAGTTACAATAATTATAAAGAGAAATAGAGAAAATTACATGTTTATTATGAAAATTTTCAAAAAATTATATAAATACCAATTACATTAAATTAATTACATAAATACAATAGTAAAATTGCATTTATTTTGAAATTTATATTAATAACATATTTATTAAATGCAACAAAAGCTCTATATAAAACAAAAATAATAAAACTTTGCTCCCAAGTTTCAAACCCTTAAACTCATGAATGCTTGAATGTGCCTTAACCATTAAGTCATGGTGTTATATTTGTTATTTATAGGAAAATTGCATTTATTAAATGTAATATAGTAATAGTATCAAATGCATTAAATCACAACTTACAAATGTGAGATATTTATAAATTATAATGTTACATCTAAGATATGATTTAGTATTGGTAATTAAGTAATTAATTTTATGTCATTTGTATTTATGTAATTTTATTTATGAAGAATAGAAGTACATATATTTGAGAAGAGAAATTTATGCAAAATTTGTTGGCCCATGAACGGCTTGTGGCATGCCAGGCTTCGTTTCAACTTGATTTAGGGCTAGCCCAATTGCGTAAGGCCAATTTGGCGCTCCAGTAGTTTATTTATTTATTTATTTTTTCGACTTTTTATGTAACTGGGTGAGGAATTATTTATCACAACTTGTATTATAGAATCTTATTTTGTTAGTACGTTGTAACATCAACATCATATAGTCATCTTATAAGATATTCCTAACAATTAATTTAGTTTGATAAAATGTAACATATATTTGAGTCAACATAACTAGCTTCAAATCACCTACTTGATGGTATTAAAAAAGAAAATAAAAAATCAGAAAGCTAACATGTGGCTGGTCAATGTAATTTATTTTTAGATGATGTTAATTATAAAGTTTCGCAAGGTATTAGGTTAGAAGGTGTCCCAAAAGATCCTGGTTAGATTTTGATTTCCAAAACCATGTATCTTATTGTATACCTAAGAAAACTTGTGTCATATTTTATTAATTTATTTTTAAGAATTTTTTGAATAGCTTTCATTTCAAAAGAAAAGGGAGGACATGAAAACGGTAGAACAAAGTCTTTATGTAGACTTGGCTGCTAAATAAAGACAATTTGTTAGGATTATATATATAAATTGTGGTAGAGCAATGAACCTTCTGAAAGTAAGAAATAAATAAAATAAAATAAAAACAAGTTGATGAACGGTGGAAGAGAGTGCTTTTCTCGGGTAGGTTAGTTTGTTGGTTGAACTTGATTTCAGTATAGCAATTACAAGTCAAATTGAAATCGGCTACTTGCTCTAATATGAAAGAGTATATTCTAAAGTTTATTACTCATGGTTGCACTTTTAATATATATTGGTATCTAAGTAATGTCATTTATTTATGTATTTGAATATCTTATTAAATAACGATGTAAGAGTATATCAATAATTCACCTAGAATCCCATTTTGAAAAAGGTGGCTTGCTTTTTACTGATAATATATTTTTTTAGCATAAAAATTTACAGCATGCTCTTTGGGTAGAAAAGTATACATAAATATGTATCATCCCACAATTATTTATCAAATCATAGAATTACCCGTACATGACATAGCTCCGTTTCATTAATGTTTTCGTTTTAAGCTGAATAGAGATGGAGAAAACCATATAGGCGTATCCTCTCTTCCTTCGAAGGACAACCTAAGCGATGGATTTCACCGTAGGAAGCAACGATTAGCGAATGAGGAATCAAATTTAAATCAGTTAACAAATTCGACAGGGGGTTCAACTTCTTTAGGTGATGGTCAAAGGAAATTCTCTTTTCAAGACACGGTACAAAATATAAATAGCAGGAGCGTATAAAAATTTTTGCTTCCAAGATTTAAATGAAAATCTTGAATCAAGACATGGACGAAGTCAAAGATTTGAAAGAAGATTCTCTGACCAACAAAAGAAGTGACAAAAATTCAGAAGGATTAGACTAAAGCAATTTTTATGGGGACTGGATAAGAGTTAAAAAAATAAGAAAAACTTGAGGTAGGAATGGAAGAAGGAAGTCGGTAAATGCAATGGGAAAGGTCTCGAAAATTGGAAGGTGACAATCCCTTTAATGTGCTACGATCAATTACACGGAATGAAAAGACACAAGGAAAGAACGTATCCGATAAACAAAAGGGTATATTGGTTGATGTTCCAAGAGACATCAATGAAGGAAATTCACAAGGGTATGAAAAGAAAGATGAAGTGATTCCGAGGAAAGAGAATATCCCGCCATTAGACACTACTAGAAAGAAAGGAAACCAAAACCTGAAAGCAATTGCTTGACTACAAAAATAGAAATCCAACTTCAAATTCTTCATGTGAACTCACACCTCTCGGATCTTCACTCAAATATGCAAAAGGACTTAATTTTCATGGCAAGCAGTAGTGGAAGTAGCGGATATCACTCTCCTATAGGAACAATGGAAAAGATCCAGAGTTCTGAAATCACTCTCTGACTGAGGGTCTCGAGAGAGAGGGTATAGTAGCAAGACCAGAAGACAATCATAACCACATCTAAGGGCCGGCTGTTAGTGAAAATGCTAATGAAAAGAGCGTACACAGTGGGGAATGACATCCTAGAGACACTCGAGTGGAATTGTAAAATGATATTAGAGAAGGTATTCTTACACGAGGAGACTCCATTAGAAGCCTGGAGAATCCCATATATAGTACCCGTCATGGAGGACCGGGTTTAGGAGTTTCTCCTCACGGCATGGGAGGAATAGATGGCAATTATGAGGTTTACAATCAGGGTCTGCAGATGGAGACTGGAAATTGAACACTTCCAGCAAGCTTACTCAAAAAATCATTGCTATAAAATGATTGTGAAAATGATGAACCCGGACCTCATGAATACTCTTTCATCCAACATGAAACCAAAACCCTGTAAAGTATTAGCATAGAATGCAAGGGAAGCAAATTCAAAAGGTTACAGGACCTTCTCCTTCTTTATGACCCCCAAATGATTATTTTAACAGAGACAAGGATGAATAGCTTAACAGCTGAAGTTTTGAAAGATTATCTAGGATTTAGTTGAATGCTTTGCTCGAACACAAATGGGTTTAGTGGTGGTATCCTAATGGAAGTTTAGATACACTCTTCTTCACTCTCTTGTTTTACTTTTGCTATATATGCTAGTCTTATAACTAAAAATAGGTTTGCTCTTTGGGATGAATTACGGTACTAGCCTTCTATTTTACATGGATCTTAAGCTATGCAAGGTGATTTTGAAGGTATTATCTACAAGGAGGAAAAGTAGGTTGAGGGGAGGGGGGTAGGTTTGAGGTAAACTAAAATCATGCATCCAAATACTAATCCTGTGTAAATGATAGTGGTATGATTGATTTGGGATTTATGGGGCCTAAATATACTTGGTCGAAGAGATCAAAGAGATTGAACGAACACATTTAAACTAGGCTTGATAGAGTATGAGCCAATTATGAATGGCATTGCTTATATCTAGCAAAAAAAAAAAAAAAAAAGTATTTCTCCTTGGATACTGCCATTCCAACTACCTTTCGATTCTACTTAATACAAGACCTAATTTAGTGGTCAAGCCCCTTTCTCAAGGCTTTTCTATTTTCAAAATATGTGGTTAGATCAACAAAATTCAAAGATTTTGTGGCTTCAAAGGGCATGTTGCTAATTTTTCTTACCTAGAAGATTTTGAAAACTTTAAAAAAGAAGGATCTGGAATAAAAATGTTTTTGGCATTATCCCTATTAGGAAAAGAATCCTTAGTGAAAGAATAAACAAGGTGAGACAAGACTTATACATAAGACCAAGCCAAGAACTCATTGATAATGAGACCAAGTTGCATAAGGAGCTACAATGGTTAGCAAAACTAGAAGAAAAATTATAGGTAACTAAGGCTCAATCTCCATAGATAATCGATGGTAAAAGGAACACACATTTTTTCCATGCTAGTGTGATGGCTAAGTGATAAAAAATGTGTGTTTATGGACTATTTGATTCAGTTGGGAACCATGTGGATGATGGGAAAAGGTAAAAAAGATGTTTAATAGCTACTTTTAAGGCCTAGTTATTTGTATGGAAAGATATATTAAAATGGAATAAAGGACAAAGAGCACTTGGTGATACTGAATAGCAAATGCTATAGGGCCCTTGGACAATTAAGGAGATTAAACATGCTCTTTAGTGTATAGGTAATAATAAAACTCTAGGTATTTATGGTCTCTATGTGGAATTGTCAAAAAAATGTTGGGATATAGTTAGGCCTATAGTTATACATTACACCAAAAGTAGATAAGGGCAATCGTATTGAGTGGGTCTAAGCTTATAAAAAGCTTGAAATGAAAAGTCAAGAAATGCATGAAAATAATGAAGTAAACAAGCAAAAACCTATAAACAATTCCAAAGATACGACATACTAAAAAAACTTCGTGGACTCACAAAACTAGCTTGATATGAAGTAGGAGCAGCTCGGTATGGTCACTCATCACCTAGCCTTGCTTATTTAAGGGTTAGGATAAGAGTAGGGAAAAGGAGTAAGCATAGTAGCTTACGAAAAGAACAATGTAGTATATTCAATATGTGCGTTTTTATTCTTACATCCACATATTACAAGGATATTTATACCCAAAATGTTAGGGTAATCTACTTAAAATGGAAAAGACAAAGAGGACATTATTTAAAAGAAGTAATGTAGAAGAAATAATAAAGGATACAAATGAAAAATAAAAAAAAATCAGTAATTGGTGCTACAAATCCTTTCATGTGGAGGCTGGACACGTAACGGTTAGTGATGTGCACCGTGACTAAGGACAAATAAGGTCGATTATAGGGATAAGTCCAAGCTTACTAAAAGCTTGAAAAAGTGTGATGAGGAAACTTGCAAAAGGACAAAAGATGAATGAAAGAGTTAGCAAAACCTATGAATAGCTCCAAAGAATATAACGCACTAGTGGAACTTCTGAGGACTCACAGCGCAGCTCGATATGATATATAAGTTGGTCCTGTAAGGTTACTCACCACTTAGCTTTACTTAAGGGTTAAGATAAGAGCGAAATGAGGGTAAACAATCAGTGTTTACGAGAGGAAAATATTTAATATATTAATGATAATTTTCTCTATCACAACTACATGTATAAGGGGTATTTATACCTAAGAATTTAAGGTAACTTGCCTAAAAAGAAAAAGACAAAAAGGGTATTGTCCTAAAGAAATAATGTACAAAGTATAGAAAGGGTAAAAATAAATATTTATAGGAAAAGCAATGATTATTACAATAGATTCTACATGTGGTCTTAGATACGTGGCAGAGTTGCATTGGTAATGCCGTTAAAGGATGCAGACAAAAGAGTACAAGTAGATTAGTTATCCAAGAAGGAGTGACTGAGGATTAGTTTAAGGAAGCTCTCTCGACCTCTTAGCAAGAGTAATGTTGAGCAATTGATCGACTCAGACATAGCTGAGTAGACATGTAAGGTATGGCTATTGTCTTGGCATTCTATAAGTTGACATACAACTTCCAAGAGGTAGGTTGTTATATGGCTTGACATATAGAGTTAATCGACAGTAAGGAGAAACTCATCTTCAATTGGAGTCGATTGGAGTAGGAGGATTCACCTTACTAGTCTCTCTAGCCCTCGGGCTTGGCTACTGGGTAAAGGCCTAGTAACCCAATTCTTATCAGTCCTTCTAGGTTGATTTGGATTTGGGATCAAATCCAATTGGTTTTCATTTAGTTCTCCGTCAAGGTGATATGGACTAAGGTTAATAATGTTGAAGGTATCGAGACCCCATAATCTTCAGGCAGTTCCAATTTGTAGGTACTGTCATTGATCTTCTAGAGGATTCTAAAAGGTCCTTCAGGTTGTGCAGACAGCTTGTTTCTCTTCTTGCTTAGAAACCTCTCCTTGATCAAGTTTAACCATACCAAGTCTCTAGGTTGGAATTGTTTAGCCGTCCTACTCTTAGTCTTCGCTTGTATTCTTTTGGCGGCTTAGTTAATCTGTCGATTAACTTTGTCATAGATGTGTTGAAGGGACTATGCTCAAGCTCTTACATTAAGGTCTTCTTACTTAGATATAAGCACATGCGTGTAATCAAAGGGCAACTTAGGATTAAAACTACAGACAACTTCGAAAGGGGTCTACTTAGTGGTATCATGTACTGTTTAGTTATAAGCAAATTCAATCACTAGCAAACAAATGTCCTAATCAGCCAAGTTTTTGCCTACTGCAACTCAAAGCTGCGATCGCAAAGTATGATTGACTATCTCTATTTAGCCATCCACCTAGGGGTAATAGCAAATACTGAATACCAACTTTCTCCCCATTCGTCACTATAGAGTCCTCTAAAAATGGCTTAAGAACTTTAGATCTCTATCTAATACTACACTTTTCGGCACGTCATGTAACTAAACAATTTCCTATAAGAATAGAGAAGCAATAATTGAAGCATCATTAGTCTTAGAGTAAGGAAAAAAGTGTGCCATCTTACTGAACCTATCTACGATGACTATTACAAAATCTTTGCCTTAAGCAATTCATGATAATCCGAGAACAAAGTCTATGCTCAACTTAGTCTATGGTTTCGTCGAAACAGGTAAAGGTATTACTTTCCCTTGCTTAGCTCAACATTTAGCCCTATTGCATACGGTACGGCTTTCAACAACTCAATGTACATCTCACTTCATTCTTAGCTAGAAGAAATGACCACTTAGCAGCTCATACGACCTTCTCTCCCCAAGATGTCTGAAGAATCCCCCGTTATGAGCTTCCCTAATTAGTAACTCCCTTAGTAAATAGGTTGGTATGCATAATTTCCCTCATCGAAACAAGTATCCATCTTCCATATCATACTTTTCCATTGTCCTTTCATCGACACGATGCATAAGTATGGGTTCGAAGTGTGGATCCTAAAGTACTGCTCCTTAATGCTTGCAAACCCAAACAATCTAGTCTATAGTTCTATTAGCAGCGCATGTTTTCTCAAAAAAGCATCTACAACCACATTATTCTTTCTCTAGTTGTACTTGATGACAAAATTGAATCCCTCAAGGAATTCAACTCACCTTACTTGTCGCTTCGACAACTTGGTCTAACTTTAAAGATACCTCAGAGATTCATGATTAATATAGATGACAAATTCTCTCGACAGTAGATACTGTTACTATACTTGGAGTGCTCGGATGAGTGCTAAGAGTTCTTTGTCATATATGAAGTAGTTCAGTTAAGGTACCTTGAGCTTCTCACTATAGTAGGCAATTAGTTGGCCTTCCTGTATTAGGACAATGCCTATTTCAACACCTAACATATCACATTTTAGCTAAAATATTTTCTCAAAGTCAAGCAAAGATAACATAGGTGCAAAATTCAATCTTTCCTTCACCTCAACAAAGCTTTTCTCCTTCTTTTCTCCCCATCTAAAGTCAGCGTTTTTCATTATTAGCTTAGTAGGGGGTACAACAAAGGTGCTGAAATTCCTTATGAATCTTCTATAGAATTAAGCCAGTCCATGGAAACTTCTCACCTCAACACAAGTAGTTGGAGTCGACCACTTAACAATTGGTTGGATCTTTTCATCATCTATTGGTAAGCCTCCTCTACTTACTACATAGCCTAAGAATACTACTTCCTCCTAGCAAAAGCAAAATTTCTTAAGATTGTCAAATAATCTCTCAGCACGGAAGACATTTAATACGGCACAGAGATGTTCACAATGACTTGACATGTCGGTACCATACACTAAGATGTCATCAAAGTACACTACAACACACTTTCTCATTAGATTTTTTAGCACATGGTTCATCAATCGCATGAAGGTACTCGAGGCATTCAACAAGCCAAATGGCATAACCATTCACTCATATAGTCTATGCCGAGCTTTGAATATAGTCTTCCACTCATCTCCTAATTTCATGCGAATTTGATGGTAACCAGATTTCATATTAATATTGCTGAAGATCTTAGCTCTACTCAATTCATCTAGTATGTCTTCCAACTTAGAGATGGAATACCTGTATTTGATCATTATCTTATTCACTGCTAAGCTGTCAACATACATCCACTAGTTACCATCCTTTTTTGACATTAGGAGTACCATAATAGCACAAGGGCTAAGACTCCCTCTAACATACCCTCTCTCTAAAAGCTTATTGACTTATCGTAAGAGCTTATAAGCCTATTTGAGACTCATCCAATAGGCTAGCTTATTTGGTAAGGCGGCGCTGGGTATTAAGTTAATGCAATATTTAATGCCTTAGATAGGGTGTAACCTTTTAAGCAACTGTTTTGGAAACAAATCGACATATTTATCCAATAACTCTCTTACTTCTAAGGATAGTTCACCCTACTCCTTCAACTCTAATAGATACTTGACCAACATGAAGGTCAGTACGTCATCTTTAATGGCCTCTCGGAGCTCAACTTTACTCATCATCAAAATCTTCTTCGATCCACGAGCAAGTTTTCTTTGCAATTTGTTAACTTCACTTAGCAGCATTGAGTTTAGCATAATCTTCCCGCTATCCTTCTTAAATACATAGGTGTTCCTATATCCATCATGGATAACTTTTCTATTAAATAGCTATGGTCGGCCAAGCAATATGTATGAAGCATACATGGGCGACACATCGTAGAGAATCCCATCAGAGTAATTTATAATAGTGATCAGCAGTAGTACTTGCTGCGTGACATGTAGTGCTCCCTTCTCACTTGGCTAATGCAATTTATATGGCCTTAGGTGTATGATAGTTAGCAACTTCACCCTTATGATCAGATCGACTAATGCCACATTAGTGTAACTTCCACCATCCACAATTAGTACACATACTTAATCATTCACCCTATAGGTGATATGAAACAAGTTCTCCCTCTACTACTCCTCGTGTGAGGGTTTCAAGCTCATTGTGCATCAAATAATCAGGATCAACTGATCTAAGTCCTTGGCAAATGCATCCTCTTCAATCAGTTCATTCTCCTGTGAAACTTCTTTCTTAATTGTGTCATCCTCCTCCTTAGGTTCCTCATCAGTACTTTCCACTTCCAGCTTTGAGAAATCTCCCTTGATGACCATAGTCCTTCGGTTCGGGCACTAAGTAACCATATGTCCAAACCCTTTGCACTTGAAGCACTTAATCTAGCTTATCTTCTTCCTACTAGATCCTTACCCTTTCTCATATGTTTGGTTCAATACATCACTTTTTGATTGGGCCTTCTGGTCAGTCCTAACATCCACTCATCTATTCGAATCGATACTTAGTTGACCTCGATAGCTTCCCTAAACAAGTCAACTTGACTAAACAAGTTAGCTAATCGATAGTCAAGTCGACATTCGAATTCTCCTTTGCCTTTCCACTCGCTAAGCAATTCGTATGGCTTCATTCATTGTGGTAAATCGTTGGAGTTCCACAATGTCTCGAATGTCATTGCTTGATCTAGTAAAGAACCTAAAGATTATTCATGCTAGTGGTTCCTCCACTTCACAACGGATCATAAGCATTTGGAATTCTTGGACATACTTGTCAACAACTCGGCCTCCTTGCCTTAGCTCTTGAAGCCAAGTAAAAGTATCTTACAGATAAGTATCTGGCATAAAGCTATTTTTTAGTATTCTCTTTATCTTAAACTAATTATTAATCTCTCTGTATCCTTCTCATCTCTTCATAGCTTGAAAATTCTTCCACCACATGACGACATACCTGAAGAACTCAACAATTGCAGTTTTCACTTTCTTAACATCATTATATTGGTAATAGTCAAAACCATGTCCCACCTTCTCCTCCCAATCTAAGTATTCATCTGTACTTCCAAACCCATTGAAGCTTAAAACTTGAAGCTTCACATGGTCGGATGCTCAAGGTGCTCGAGCTTGTTCTTCCTCTTCATAGTATTCTTCCTCATTCTTTTCTCTCAGATCTCCCAAGTCAATTCTTCTCTTCACTCATCCACCTACTCCTCCACCTTGAACTTATCAAGCTAGGTTCTGACCTCTAACAGTTTGGGTAACTTGTAGGGTGTTAGGTACGGCTTTAGTAGGTCGATAAGCCAATGTATGGATAGCTTAGGTTAAATCCACTAAGAGGTTAGTCACCTTATTAAGTCTCTTGTTAGTACTCACTTTTAGGAGTACCTTGAGATTATCGGTTATGGTGGACTATACCACTGTTGTCATCCCTAGCACTAACATTAACACTTGTTTCCATCATTCTTCTTAATTTCAAACTTCTTAATTAGATGTTACAGTTGCTACTAGCTCTCTAAACCATGCAACACACTTCCTCTAAACCAGAAGCTTAACAACCAGCAAAAAGACAGTAGCTAAATGAATACAGTAACTTACTCTATTTCATGTGCACAAAATAGAGTATAGGAAAACTACAAAACAAACTACTATAATCCCAATAAAATCTCCGCTTTGATACCACGGTGATATACATTGCAGCCAAGGATAGATAAGGCTAGTCGCAGGGATGGGTCCAAGCTTATTGAAAGCTTGCAAAAGAGTGATGGGGAAACTTGCAAAAGGATGAAAGATGAATGAAAGAGTAAGCAAAACCTACGAATAACTCCAAAAGATATGATGCACTAGTAGAACTTTTGAGGACTCATAACACAGCTTAATATGATGTATGAGTTGGTCCGATGAGGTTACTTGCTCTAGCTTTGCTTAAAGGTTAAGATAAGAGTGAAATGAAGGTAAACAATTAGTGTTTACAAGAGGAAAATATTCAGTATATTAATGATAATCTACTTTATCGCAGCTTCATGTATAAAGGGTATTTATACTCAAGAATTTAGGACAATTTACTTAAAAAGGAAAAAACAAAATGGGTACTACCTTAAAGAAGTAATGTACAAAGTATAGAAAGGGTAAAAACAAATATTTATGGGAAAAGCAATGATTATTGCAACAGATTCTACATGTGGTCCTAAACACGTAGCAAAGTTGCATTAGCGATGCCGTTGGAGGATGCAGGTAAAAGAGTATGAGTGGATTAGTTGTCCAAGTAGGGGTGACTAAGGATTAGTCTACGGAAGCTCTCTCGGCCTCTTGACAAGAGTAATGCCGAGAAATTGGTCGGCTCAGACATAGCTGAGTAGATGCACAATGTTTAGCTGTTGTCTTGGCATTCTATAAGTTGGCACACAACTTCCGAGAGGTAAACAGTCATACGGCTTGGCATGCAGAGTTGATCGGCAATAAGGAGAAACTTAGCTTTGACAAGAGTTGGTTGGAGCAAGAGGATTCACTTTGCCAGTCTCTCTAGCTCTTGGGTTCGACTGTAAGTTAAAGGCCCAGTAAACTGATTCCTATCGGTCAATCATTAGGGCATTTTTGGCAGAAACAAACAAGTTGTACAATTAGGTTGGAGGTTATCGAGCAAAGGTGTTGAACAGACTTGGGGTCTTTTAAGGAAATGTTAGCTCAAATGCGTTCTAAGGTTCTCAGCATAAATACTACCAAGCTAGTAGTTAGTACAAGTAGAGTAGAATAGACAGCAGAGCTGATCGAACAATCGGGGCAATATGAATCAAGATGGCATACAATGGTTGATAGAGTTGAAATAGTTTTATTCGACATGTGAAATTGTTCAGTAATGAGGATCAACTCGACCTTGGCTAGAGTTAGCTAAAACAAGAGAATCTGCTTTGTCGATCCTTCATGCCTTCGAGTTCAACTCAAGTGAAGGGTCCAATTGTTTAATTCCCATAATCTCCTTCAGGTTGATTTGTATTTAAGATCAAATCTGGTTGGTTTTCACTTAATTCTTCATTAGGTCAGTAAGGGTTGAGGTCTGTAATGTTGAAAGTATTAAAAACTTCATAGCCTTCAAGTAATTCCAGTTGATAGGCATTGTCATTGACCTTCTAGAGTATTCTAAAAGGATCTTCAACTCCAGCAGACAATTTACTTTTTCTCTTACTCGAAAACCCCTCCTTGCTCAAGTGTAGATATACTAGTTCGCCGGGTTGAAATTGTACTATCTTCCTTCCTTTACACTTCTCTCTTAACTTCTTGGCAGCTTAGTCAATCTGCAAGCTAATAGATTTGCTAACTAAAGTATGCTAAGGCTCTTACTTCAAGGTCTTCTTGGTTGGGCATTAGTGTTGGGGTGTAATTAAGGGATAGCTCTAAATTGAAACCATTAACTACTTTGAAGGGTGTTTGTTTAATGGTGCTATGTATTATACGATTATAAGTAAATCTAACCACATGCAAATAGATGTCCCAATTAGTTGAGTTCTTCCCTATTATAACTTGAAGTAGTGGTCGCAAAGTGTAGTTGACTACCTTCATTTGGATATAAGTTTAAGGGTGATAGGAAGTAGTGAAGAGTAGTTTAGTCCCCATACCATGCCAAAGAATTCTCCAAAAATGGCTCAACAACTTTGGATCCCTATCTAATGCCACACTTCTTAGTATACCATGCAAACGAACAATCTCTTATGAAAAGAGAAGAGCAATAGCCGAAGTATCGTTAGTTTTTTAGAAAGGAACAGAGTGTGCCATTTTGCTCAACTTATCTACGATAACCATTACTGCATCTTTGCCTCAGGTAGTTTGTAGTAATCTGAGGACAAAATTGATGCTCAATTCAAACTCAGGCTTAGTCAGAATAGGTAAAGGCATTACTTTCTCTTGCTTAGCTCAACTTTTGGCCCTCTTGTAAGTAACACAATTCTTAAGAATCCGATGCACATTTCATCTCATCTTAGGCCAAAAGAATCTACCATTCAATAATTCATATGTTATCTTCTCTCCAAAATGTCTATAAAGTCTACTAAAATGAGCTTCTCTCACTAGTAGCTCCCTCAAAGAACAAATCGGCATGCATAATTTGCCTCTCTGAAATAGGTATCTATCCTCTACATGATAATTACCTATTACTCTTCCCTTTACACATCGCCTAAGTATTGGACCAAAATCGGGGTCTTAAGGATATCACTCCTTAATACTTGTAAATCCCAAGAGTCTTGTTTGTAGCTTAGTAAGAAGAACATGTCACCTTGAAAGGTGTCAGTAACCACATTGGTCTTCCCTTATTTTGACTTGATCACAAAGTTAAATCCTTCCAAGAATTCAATCCATCGTACTTGGCTCTTTGATAACTTAGTCTGACTTATAAGGTACCTCAACGACTCATGATTTGTGTAAATGATAAACTCCCTCAATAGTAGATAACGTTACTACACTTGGAGTGCTCTAATAAGGGCTATAAGTTCTTTGTCATATATGGAGTAGTTCAACTAAGGTCCTCTTAGCTTTTTGTTATGGTAGGCAATAGGCCGGCCTTCTTACATCAAGACAATACCTATGCCAACTCCAGATGCATCACACTTAAGCTTAAAAATCTTAACAAAGTTAGGTAAAGCTAATATAGGTGTAGAGGTCAATCTTCCCTTGATCTCAATAAAGCTTCTCTATTCTTTCTTTCCCTACCTAAAATCTATGTTCTTTTTTATCAACTCAGTAATGGGTACAACAATGGTGCTGAAACCCTTACTGAATCATTGATAAAAGGATGCTAATCCATGGAAACTTCTCACCTTGACACAAGTAGTTGGGGTTGGCCACTCGACAATTGCTTGGATCTTCTCATCATTGATTTACAAGCCTCCTCCACTATCTACATATCTTAGAAAAACCACTTCCTCCTAGGAAAAACAACACTTCTTTATATTTCCAAACAATTTCTCTAGCCAAAGAATGTTGAAGATTACTCAGAGATATGTAATATGGTTAGGTAGGTCAGTACTATATACGAAGATGTCATCGAAGTAGACAACAACAAACTTCCTAACCAAATTTCTTTAAACATGATTTATTAATCTCATAAAAGTGCTCGAGGCATTTAGTAGTCCAAAGGACATGACATCCACTCGTACAGGCCATGTCGGCTCTTAAAGTAGTTTTCCATTCATCCCCTTATCTTATTTGAATCTGGTAGTATCCTAACTTTAGGTCAATCTTGCTAAACATTCTAGCACCACTAAATTCATCTAGCATGTCGTCTAGCCTTGGAATGGGATACCTATACTTAATTCCGATCTAATTCACAACTTTACTATCCATACATATTCACCAAGTACCATCCTTCTTTGGCATAAGTAATATGGGCACGTTACAAGTAATGTGGGCATAACATAAGGGCTAAGACTCACTCTTATATACCTTTTTTCTAATAGTTTATTAAGTTGTCTTTGGAGCTCAGTAGCTTGTTCAAGATTCATCTGATAAGCTGGCTTATTCGGTAAGGTGGCACCAAGTATCAAGTCAATGCACTATTCAATGCTACAAAAAACAGGTAACTCTTTTAACAACTTTTCGAAAAACAAGTTTGCATACTTATCTGACAATTCTTTGACCTTTGGGGGTAGGACAACTTGCTCCTTCAGCTCTAATAGTCATCTAATCAACAAAAAGTTGGTATGTTAGCTTTAATAGCTTCTTAGAGCTCAGCACAGCTCAAAACTAAGGTTTTCTTTGATCTTTGAGCTATTTTAGGTTGCAATTTGCTAACTTGGCTTAACGTCATAGGGTTCAAGGTAATCTTCTTACCATCTTTC
This sequence comes from Lumnitzera littorea, assembly GCA_024138015.1. Lineage (NCBI taxonomy): Eukaryota > Viridiplantae > Streptophyta > Magnoliopsida > Myrtales > Combretaceae > Lumnitzera > Lumnitzera littorea. The sequence goes on from JAMXBB010000001.1 coordinate 37,374,386, forward strand.
TCAAATATATATGCGTTCCCGAAACCATCATTGATAACCCTTTGATCAAATAACGATGGTCGACCTAGCAATATATGAGATGCATACATTGGTAGCACATCATGGAGAATTTCATTAGAATAATTTTCAATGGAGATAGGTAGCAATATTTGCTTAATGACGTAGAGTGCTCCCTTTTCATTTAGCCAATGCAACTTATATGGCTTCGGATGTGAAATGGTTAGTAGTTTGATCTTCTTGACTAGTTCGGTTGATGCTACGTTAGTGTAACTCCCACTGTTTACAATGAGTGCACATACTTGCTCATCCACCTTATAGGTGATGTCTACAATGAGAAGAGAAACATATAAGGAGAGGCAAGATTGGAGTTTGAAGTCATCATGAAATGATAATTTTATAACTATATTTTATGTATTAGAAACTTAATAAAACTAAAAAAGAAAATAACTTTTTTTTTTTTAAATTTTAAGGATTAGGATTTATAGCATATTTTCATTATCAAATATAAATAGTGAAAATCACATTTTTAAAGAATTGGAATTTTGTTCTCAATAAAGCAAATTTGACCACAGATTTATATATCTTAGTACATAATCTTTTTCCAAAGGGATGAAAGAATAATTCTCATTTAGATAATCTAGAAGTAAAGTAAATTTAAATGCAAACAAAGATAATATATACAAAATTAAAACATAAAAGAGGTAAAAAAAAAATGCTAGGTATTACAAAAGCAAACTGATCTAAAATGGTTGGTTTGGAAATAAGTTACAAAACAAATTATTAACAGTCACCTCTTAGCCTAGGGCTTTAAAGGCCCAAGCCCATTACCAAGCCCGATTGGCCTACTTTAAAGTCCCTCTCCCCTTTACCAAACGCTTTCTCACACAAAGTATAAAGGTCAATTTGGGTATATGCACCAATGCTACCCCCTAAGCTCGTAGTGCATGTAAAGACTCTGGATAGCCCTTAAACACCTATTATCTCTCAAGTTTCCTACTAGATGGAGGCAACTAGAGAGCTCACATGACCATTAAAAAGAGAAGATCCTGAGCATCCCTAAACTAAGCTCTGAGTACTTAAAACCCCCTTCAAAGATCTAATGTTTCACCTTCCAACCACCGTCTTCCCCAACTCTTTCTCTCTCCTCATTTAACGTTGAATGACATCTTGACATACAACCTAAAGGTTTAGCCATCAGGCTATGGTTGCCCATATTAATGTGCAAGCCTGTTCTCTAAGCCTCCACCAATCAGTGGAAAGGGAGGAGTCTTTTCTCGTATTGAGAACGTTACCTCTTTAGATTTCGTCCAAGCCAATCTCCTTGTACTATGTGGCTGAGTAGGTCAGTTCCCTTACTTATAAATAGGAAGGCACTAGGTAAAGGGATCCTTATGGGAACTCTTCTTGATCAACCACTACTCATATTCTCTCTCAACTTCAATTACTCTCCTTGCTAACTTGAGCATCGGAAGGCCTTCATCAGCAACACCATAGAGGGTTTTTTAAAGGTCTACTACCATCAATGATAGTCAGACCCCCCAAGAGTTCACGCAAAAGCCATATCAGTGATATCCACTATCACCATTTGGTGCCTATCATTTACACAAACTCAACATCATGGTTAAAAGAAAGAACATTAATCCTCATTCAGCACCACCAAGTGGTGGTGAGCGGTCATCAATGCCATCAATACCACCATAAACAAAACAACCACTATTGAAGATGGAATAGATGAAGACAAAGTTTCGCCAATTAATGAAGGCTAATAAAAAAAACAATGTAACCTTAAGACAACAACCGATAGCTACCCAAAAACTAAAAGATAAAACCCTAAAGATAAGGTCAACCCCAATGACATGTTTGGTAGCTCCTCTAATAGACTTAGAAGGCACCCTAGGTGCTCACCCATACCTATGCTGGCGAACCCTGTATGCCCATCAACCATGTTCAGCTTAAGTATCATCCGATGGAGGGCTTACCCGATCAACTAAACACTAACCTCACCAGGGCACAATGCCAAGGAAAGTTCTCTAACATGAGTAGGATATGAAAACACATCTCCCTTAAGCAGTTGCAAAAGCACCTAGAGAAAATGAATGCCTAAGAACTCGATAAGCACATCCAACTTGCTTCAAGCTTAAGTAACTAAAAGCTCCTTGAATCTTTTATTCAATAATCAAGCATAACGGTGAGCAAAAGTTTATTAACACCAATCATCTTAGAGGAAACTCTCCCGTAAGGCATGCAGCTTCTCTTCTGAACACATATGTTGGCTTGGGTGACCCAAGTGACCACTTAGCACATTTCCGCACAATGGTAAGCTTACATAATTTCTCTGATGCCATCATAAGCAAAGCATTCCCAAGCACACTTACTAAGGCAACTTTAGTATGGTTCAACCAACTTGTAGATGGCTCCATTTGCTTGTTCGATGACCTTGCTACTAGATTTCAGTAACATTTCCTTCATAGTAAAGTACTACGTAAGGACTCATCCACTTATACAACATCCAACAATGCCCCAATGAGATTGTATGAACCTACCTTGAGAGCTTCAATCATATTAAACTCCTAATCCCTAAGGTAGGAATTGGAATAGTACTCCAGGCCATCATTTATAGCCTAGACCCCAACAGCAAAATCTTTGAAGCAATAGCATTGCATTATCTAAACACCTTTAAGGAGTTCATGACCATCACTAAGTAGTATGTTACCCAAGAAGAGGCCATCCAAGCAAGATTAGAAAATGACATAAATTGGAGCTACTCCATAAATGACTACTTCGATCCCTATGAAGACCGCCTTTCATCATCTAGAGAATGTTAAAAGAGGTAGAAGCAAAAATTTGTAGATTACCTCTCTTACACTCTATTAAACAAGCCTCTTGGCAAGGTTCTTTATAAAGTTTGCCAATAGATGCCTTACACCTTGCACATTAAGGGAACCCCTAAGGTTGTCGCCTCAAGCAAATTATGCAATTGTCACAACGTGTAGTAGCCATAATGTTGACCAATGCCACCATCCAAAGAATGTAATCAAATTCCTTATTTGCAAAGGCTACATCGACCACCTCATCACCGACGAGCGGAACTAACTATAACAAGCCCAACACCGCTAGGTTAAAGTATAGCGACAACAACCATAGCTACAGTAGGAAAACCTACCTCGATGATACTCACCTAAGGGGTAGATAAGGACAAATATAGACAATCATAGGAAGACCAAGACTATTGGATGACAAATGCTCCTCTTAACCCCTATACAAAGTCCTCTTTGTTTGAGAAAACAAGCCTAGAATAGACACAACCATCTCTTTCTTGGACAATGACAAAGTAAGTGTTCAATACCCCCACATCGATCCATTTGTTAGTAACACCAGCATAAGGTGCTTCGATGTCCTTAAAACCTTTGTAAACAACTGCAACTCAATAGACATCCCATTTTACTTTACCTACGAGCAAATGAAGGACAAGTTGGAAGAAGAACTCCAACCGTATAAGCAAAGCCTGGTTAGCTTTGGTGGAAAGATGGTCCTAACAAAAGGCTTAATTACACTTCTTGTTCGGTTAGGTGATGACAATTACATAACCTCACAATTAATTGATTTGGTCATTATTAACCACTGGTCGCTCGATAGCACTATCCTAGGGCAACTCGGCCTCAATAAATTCGACATGTACATTAACTAAAGGTACCTCATGATGAAGTTCCCTACATAAACAAGGGTCAAGGCCATACGTGGCAATTAGAAACTATCCCTCATGTTCTACCTCAACAATATTTCACACAACCAGATAATGCACATCGAGTTAACCCTAAATAGCGCACAAAATACAAGCGGGGAACCAATAGAAGATATTAAGGTCATCCAATTTGGCAATCGCCCCAATTAAACAACTTAGATAGGAACTTCCTTATCTATAAAAAAAAAAAAAGGGAGGACATCATTACCTTCCATTGCTCCAATTCAGATGTTTTTGTAATGTCTCCAAAAGAAATGCGTAGGATCATACACATACCCGAAGCAACACATCACCTTAAGATTGACCCCCATGTATGCCTTGTAAAGTAGAAGAGAAGACACTTCGTGCTCAAACGGCAAGCTACCATCAAGCAAAAGGTGTAAAAGCTATTGTGAGTTGGCTTCATAAGGGAGGAACACTAGTATAGGTCCCAAAAGTAACCAAGATTGAGGGGGTAGGGGGTATAGGTGGTGAGGTTGATTTGGTTACTTATAAAAACTTAAAATTTTTGCAAAACTTAATTAAATACGTCCCATTTGATTTCTTTGCTAGATATGACATGAAACAATATATAAATAATAAATAAAGTACAAAATAAAGGAAAGTAGGGATGAAAAGATCAAGTTCAAGAATTATAGTTCTTTAGCCTTATATCTATTGCACTCTTTTAACTCCACTATTAAGGATCTGGTATTCCACAATGGCGTTGTTCCACTATTCACTTGTTAATATTTCAATCAAGAGAGAAAAAAGTACAAATCTTCTACTCTGTCTCACTAAGTTATCCTTGCCTAATCATAGATCTATAGAATATTGTATCTCTCTTCTAACACAAAGCTTAATACTCGAAAAAGAGATTTACAGTAATGTGAGGACTAAATACAATAATCCTCAAAATATAAGTTCAAAAATAAAACAAAATAAGAAATTCAAGTAAACAATTGTTTCTATTATTTAGCTTCTGATTGTGTCTCTGAATTTTCTTGAAAGTGAAGTTTGTATATGAAAGTTACAGATCAATATGTCTCTAAAAAATTCAAACTGTCTTAATTATATACTCTTCTAATGTGACGTCTCTTTGCTGATTTCTTAGAGAATTCTTTGACAAAACTTAAAAGATCTTGAATTATCTTGAACTAACAATTAGAAGATATGTTCCTTGATTTGTGGGAGCTAAATCTCCATTCTTGTTTGATTCTATTCTAAACATTAGACTGCTACCACAATAAAGAATGAGTTTTGTACATGTTTTTACTTATGTACTTTGTTTTGACTCTTTAAACCATAATGCTATCCTTAGAAAAATTAAATTTCTCAATTGATATGATTTCCTAAAAATTAGGAACTAACATTTAAACTTCATAATATTTGAATTCGAATTCCAAACTTCTAATATCTTCTTATAAATTCTTGACACATGCATCTTGCTTCAAATCTGATTATTCTAAAATTTGCTATCTCTACAAAGTCTTATTTTATATAATTGTTTGAATTTGAGTAAAAATCTATAGCAAAGTGGATAAGATTCATCCTTATCTTATATTTGTTATACACGCCTAATATGATTTGAGCTTGAACAAAAATCTAATTTGAATTCCATAAAATCCTCTAATTATCTCCATGAGAAAAATCATTAAATATCTTGAAAAAACTATTAGATATCTAATAAAAACTATTTTTAGTAAATCTGACTTGATGTCCTTATTTAATCTATGCTAGTCTTAAAAATAATTAAATTAATCCTCCTTAATCCCCATGGATATATGTCCAACTTAGTGAAATGCATTGGATAAATTACCTAAATATATACAACAAGTGGAGTCAAGCCTTCAAACCATTAAAAGTCCAATAAACCACTTAAACTACAATGTTCCATAAATATCTAATTATGTACAATGTCTCTGAGTTAGTCTCTGATTCTTGAAATCATACCATAAATATAAACTTAACTTTGCTTAGAGACCTTTACACTTCACACACTGATTAAACATCTTTACTCTTTTTTGTTATTATTAAAACAATGACGAGAGAACTCAATAGCTAACCTACTTGGTTAGCAAATACTATCCTTGTGAAGAAATCCAATGGCAAGCAGCAAATGTGTGTTGACTACATCGACCTCAATCAAGCTTGCTCGAAATATTGCTTCCTTCTCTCGAGAATCAACCAACTCGTCAATTCTACCTCTGACCACACCAGACTCATTTTTATGGAAGCTCATTCAGGCTACAACTAGATTTGCCTGGCCCCCAATGACTAAGTCCACTCCTTGGTTAATGACTTCAAGACATACTATGTTAGGGTAATGCCCTTTGGCTTCAAAAACACCGAGGCAACATACTAAAAGCTAGTGATGGCTATCTTAAAGCCTTAGCTTAGAAGAAACGTAGAAGTTTATGTTAAAGATATGATCGTCAAAAGCAAATACAAGGCTTACCACATCAATGACTTATGCGAAACCTTTGACACACTTCAAAAGTATCAAATGAGGCTCAACCTTCAGAAGTGTGTCTTTAGCATAGGCTTTAGCAAATTCCTCGTATTCATGGTTACAAAATGTGGTATAGAGACCAATCTCAACAAAATTAAGGCTATCTTAGACATGAAGCCCCCATGAGAATATTAAGGATGTTCAATGGCTCATAGGCAAAATAGTCGTACTCATTTGCTTTGTTTTTCAAGAGTGTCAATAAATGTTCTAAGTTCTTTAAATTACTAAAGAACCCATCAAAATTTAAGTGGATGGATGAATGTGAGGTTACCTTCTACAAGCTCAAGCGATTTTTGAAAGCTCACCTATGCTCTCCAAATCGATACCCTACAAAGAGCTCTATTTGTACCTAATTGTAAGTGACCGAGCCTTTTCCTTAGTACTCACGCAAGCAAATGGACATGAGCATAAGCTAATCTATTACATCAGCCACATCCTCTAAGGACCAATAGTTAGATACATGCAGGTCGAGAAGTTCGTCCTAGCTGTAGTAATCTTTACTTGAAAGCTATGACCGTATTTCTAGGCTCACCCCATTGTCATTCTCACATATCAACTACTGCAAACACTCCTATAGAAGTTGGATGTATCAAGAATTATGATCAAACACTCCCTAAAGCTTAGTGCTAATGGCATCCAAATTTACCCCAAGCAAGCCATCAAGGCGCAAGTCATCGCAAACTTTGTTAGTAAGTATACTGAAGAAGAACCAACATACATTGACATTTTGGTGTGGACTTTCCACATCGATGGATCCTCTGTTCGGGGGAAGAGGGGGTATTGGATAAGGATAGTCTTATAAGGACCTTGCAGCACTAAAATCCTTTATGCTCTAAAGTTTAGGTTTCCTACCAGTAATAATGAAGTTCAGTATGAAGCTCCAATCATAAGACTTAAAGATCACAATAGATGTTAAAGCTAAGAAGCTCATCATCTACCCAAACTCCATGTTGGTGATATAGTAGGTAAATGGGGAATATGAGATGAAAGGTGAAGTTATGGGAAAGTACCTCCAAGTGGTGCCGAATTTCGTCTCCAACTTCACTTCCTAGAACATTGCCAAAATCCCCCGAGTAAAGAATTCAATAGCAGATAGTTTATCCAAGCTTGCCTCCAAGTTGTGCCCCTACCCTACACAAACGATAAGTAGAGTTTTCTCCATCACGTGCCATAGCAAACTATCGATGAGCAACTATAGGAAGTTCTGAAGATCCATCCTACAATAGTTATGCCATCTTAGATGGACCCCATCCTTGACTACCTCAATACTAATACCCTAACCAATGACAAAATAGAAGCCAAGAGGCTCACCTATAGTGCAACCAACTATACCATCATCGACATCATCCTCTATTGGTGTAGGCATAGCATGCCCTTCCTCTACTACCTGAAAATGGAAGAAGGTCTCTATGCCCTTAAAGAACCACACGTAGGGATTTACAGTAATCACCTTCAAGCCTAAGCCTTGTACATCCGAGCCCTTCCTCTTAGGTACTATTAATAGACAATGATGGAGGATGCAAAGACCATGGTGCAGCGATGTCACTAGCTCCTTCGAGCTAGTGAAGGATTGAATTGATCACATTAAAGATGGGGGAGACATCATAGTTCTCAAGTAGTTCGATCTAGTAGGTATTGTGATTGACCAGGACCTTGAATGGACCATCAACTTGTGGGGATAATTTGCTTTATCTTAGGTATAGAAATCTCTCTTGGCTAAGATGAATCCATATTAAGTTGCCTATCATGAAAGAAATAATTCAACAACCATGACTAATGATCTTTTATTGTTTTTTATTGACTAGTGTAGCTCCCGTAATCCTTAGGCTCAATTAACTCCAAATTGACTCTCTTCAGTAGTTGTAGGGGTACTGATCAGGTTTAAGGGAATAATAGGATTAAGGCCATAAATGACCTCAAAAGGAGTCTTCACAATAGTATTGTAGACAATTCGGTTTTATGCGAACTCCATAACTAATATGCATTCATCTTAGTCTCTCAAGTTATTTCCCACGATAGCTCATAGTAGATTGTCTAATATCCTATTCACCACTTCAATCTAGCCATTAGTTTAAGGTTAGCTACTAAAGCTGAACAAAAGTTTAGTACCAAGTCTCCTACATAGTGTCTTCCAAAAGTAGATAAGGAATTTCATATCCCGATCTAAGACAATGGTCTTCGGTACTCCATGTAGTCGGACAACTTCCTGCAAAAATAAATCAACAATATATAAAGCATTGTTAGTTTGATGGGATAGGATGAAGTATGCCATTTTACTAAAGGGGTCCACTACAAAAAAGATTGAATCTTTTCCTTTAGATGTTAGGGGCAACCCTAAGATAAAGTCTATGCTGAGGTCGGCCCAAGGTGTGGTTGGCATAGGTAAAGCCATGTACTCTCCATGTGATTCCCTTTTCCCCTTCGCCTTCTTACATATTTTGCAACATTAGCACTACCCTTCATATGGACATCCTTGGCCAGACTAAGCCAGTAAAAGTTCTCTTTCAATAGGTCAGCTATTTTGGTTTCTCCAAAATGACTAAACAATCCATCACTATGAGCTTCCTTACCTAAAAGCTCATATGTTGAACATCTTAGTACATATAGCCTTTTCTCTTTAAACAAGTAACCATCCTTAAGGTAATATTTTTCAATAACTACTCCTTCTCTACACTTCTCAAGAATATGACCAAATGTAGGTCTTAAGCATATTGCCCAATGATAAGAGAAAATCTCAACAATTTTGTCTATACAGTGGTCAACAAAGTTTGTCAATGAGACAAGGCATTTACGACCACATTAGCATTACCCTTCTTGTGCTAAATCATGTAAGAAATTCCTTCCATGAACTCTAACCACTTTGTTTGCCTCTTTAAAAGTTTGTTTTGATTATCAAGATGCTTCAAGGATTCATAGTCTATAGAAATCACAAACTCTGAAGATAACAAAAAGTATTGCCAAACAATAAGAGCTCGAAAAAGAGAGTACAACTCTTTTTCATACACAAAGTAGTTCAGTACAACACCACTGAGCTCTTACTGTGTTAAGCAACTATCAGCATTCCTGCATCAAGACTGCGCCAATACTGATGCATGATGCATCGTATTTCAACTTAAATGGCTTGTCAAAATCTAGTAGGGCCAAGACAAGGGTATTAGTGAGCTTCTCCTTGATTTCTCTAAATCTCTACTCAGCTTGGTCATTGCATTAGAATCCTTCACTCATCTTAGTAAGCTCAATCAAAGGGTTGATGATAATGAAGTTCTTAATAAATCTTCTATAGAAAGAAGGGAGGCCATGAAAACTTCATACTTCAGTAACACTCTTCGACGTCGGCCTATCTAAGACAGCTTAGGCCTTTTCCTCATCTACTCAGATACCATTCTTAGATACTACATACGCAAGAAAGACAACTTCTCTTTGATAAAACATACACTTCTTTAGGTTCCCATACAACTTCTTAGTACATAGAATGTTAAAAACAGCTCAAAGATGTTGAACATTAATAGGAATCAACCCCCTAGACCAATCACACTTAGCCAAGCTAGAGGACTCCAAGGATTCACTCGAAGAATACTATCTTGAAGCCCCATCCTAGATGAGAATTCCTATCTTGACTTCTATGTTTCCCTCTACTGCCAACTTGATTATTGAGCTATCATGTGTGCCAAACTTGACAAACAACTTGCCATGACAAAACATTTGAGCATATAGCTGCAAGACAATCCAAGTCAAGTTCCTAAGCTAACCACCGATGTTTGTCCCTAACCCAAGTTGATTAATCTCCTATGAATGACTGTCCAAGCGCCAACTTGATCCAAATCAAGTTAGCCCTTGACTATGAACTCCCTCTTTTCTTCATTTCGTCTAATTTGTACTATAATTCAAAGCGTTTAACCACCGTATGACACGTGTCTTCTAGTATAATATTCTAGAAAGATTCTTTACATTTTCCATACATAATATTTTTAATCTCTTTTACCCTTTTTAGTATCATTCATGTATTTCAATTGTAAAATACCCTTTTGTCTTTTCATACATGTAAAGTAACCCTAGTGAGATGAGTATATAAACTCCCACTTATTTGTACGTAGATAACAACTTCATTATCATAATATTATTTAAGTTTTCCTTTAAGCAACCTTAGTGTTCTCATTTACCCTTCAACTCTTATCTATTTCTTTTAATAAGGAATAGTGGTAAGTGACCTTATGGTTCGGATCGGTATGCTATATCCGGCGGATTATAAGTCGAGTAGGATTGATTGGTGCTTCACATCTAGTTGGTAACTGCCTGGATTTTTGCTAGCTTTCTTTGTTTCCTTTTGTTTTGCTTCGTTGTAATGCTTCTTCGTGTATTCGACCATAAAGATACATCAGCTTCGCTAGTATTAGAGCATGGTTCTAAAAGGGAGTATGTGAAGTTGCAGTGAAGTTTTGGTTCATGTTTGCTATTTGTGGATATTGTATTCCTTTCGTAGCTGCTTTAGTGTGTTCATGTGGAATAAGTTTGAAGTTGTGAGCTATATAGTGAAGATTTGTGTATTGATAAGTGTGATTCCATTATTACTTTATTTTTCATTACGAAAATAAAGCAAGTTCATTTTTATCTTATTCGAGTCATTATTAAGTGTTAAAGTTATTAGAGTATGTTAGTTAAAGTTTTGGGTAATAAGGTAGCAATATTTTCCATGTATTGTGTTGTTAATTTGTTTAAGAAATATTGTACCATGTTAGATTTGAGTGTTCAAGGTGTTATTGGTAACCACAATAGTGGTGCTCAACCTGGTTATGGTCATAATGGTAATAACACTCTAGGGTCAGTTGATGATAAGCTTGATAGACTCACTAATTTTGTTGAAAATCTAGTCACTGCGATGCAAGTTAATAGACAACAACCTTAGGGTGTACGACACCATAACCCATCAGAAAATGCTCTTAAAAGATGCTATAGCCAAGGTAACCGAGCTCATCACCTAATTCGACCCCCTTGAGCTAGAGGAGTAGCAGATCGAGTTGCTATGTGAAGGTAGGAGTTAGAGGAGATTGAGGAAGATAATGAAGAGATAAATTCCTAGAAGTATGGAAAGGAAGAAGAAGAGGCTGATTATTACCAAGTATAACAGCAAGGATTGGACAATGTTAAGGTCAAAATCCCACCTACCAGTAGAAGTGGAGACATAGATGAATGTTTAATGTGGGAAAAGAAGGTAGAGAAAGTGTTTGACTATTACAAATATATAGATGCTATCCAGGTCCAACTTGCTATACTTGAGTTCTCTAGGTATGCTACTATGTAGTGGAAAAATCTAAATGTAGCTAAAGCAAGGGATAGAAGACGAAAAGTAAGGACTTGGGATGAGATGAAGAGATTGATGATGGGTAGATTTATGCTTGAGACATATTTGCAAGATGCCTTTGCAAAGTTGCAGGAACTTTGCCAAGGGGGTTGATCTGTTGATGAATATGTTAGGGAGTTCCAAGTGCTTATGATCCTAGCTGATGTGGAAGAACTAAAGACTCATATGGTATCAAGGTTCACTTCTAGGCTAAAAATACAAGATTCACAACATTGTGAAAGTGTAGAGTATACTTTAGAAGAAGCAATTAAGGTAGCATAAAGGGTTGAAAAACATAAGAGAAATGCTCCAAGGCGACTTGGGCTAACATTTTTCTGAGCCCCAATTCCACGCTAACATATCCAAGCTGAGCCAAGAAGGCCATATTGAGTCAAGGAGAAAAATGACCGACTTGATGATAGCTGAACAGGCTAGTTAGGTCGAGTAGGCTAGTTGAATCTAAGCCGACTTTAAGGACATATGAAAGAGGACAGACCTTTGGATAGAAGACGAGCGAGGTGAAGTGCTTAAATGTTTGGGCTTCTGGCATATGGTTATTGACTGTCCAAGTTGATGTGCCATGGTGCTTCAAGTAGATGTAGTAAATAATACTAATGAGAGCAAGCTTGAGGAAGAGAAGAATGATGGAAGGATTGAAGCTAAGGAAGAAGAGGAGACTTGTATCTATGCCGACGAAGGAGAAGTGATGACCTTAATGCTAAGATGGGTACTGAGTTCCCTATCGAACTCTAAGGAAGACTAAAGAGAGAATCTATTCCATACAAAATGTACTATCGAAGGACAACTATGCACCATCATTGTGGAAAGAAGAAGTTATACTAACGTAGTCGTATAGTCCTTTGTGTAAAGGTTAGGACTACCAACTTCCAAGCATCCCTGACCTTACGAATTACATTAGCTTTATGATAAGGGTGTTTTGCATATGACTGAACAAGTAACCGTACTATTCAATACTGGGAACATATATAAGGATGAAGTAGTATGTGATGCCATCCCCATGGGAGCTTCACATCTATTGTTTAGAAGACCATGGTTATTCAACCGACGTGTTACTCACGATGGATACAAGAACACTTATGCCTTTGTTAAGGATAGAAAGAAGATCGTGCTATAACCCATGACACCAACCTAAGTAAATGAGACTCATAATTAACTCACCCAAGCAAGTAAGAAGAAGGCCTTATTAGTGAGCTGAAGAGAACTCCTAGTTGCTGAGAAGGCCAATAAGCCTATGGTCCTATTGATTAGAAGGTTGATAGAAATGAGAGATCCAGAAGAAATACTTGAATAGATCCAAAGATTGACTGGCGAGTTTTCCGACCTATTTCTTAAAGAGTTACCTAAAGGACTACCCCCGATTCGAAGCATAGAGCATTACATTAATCTATAGCCAGGTACTACTTTGCCAAACCAACCCGCCTACATAATGAACCCTAAGTAGGCTGCTAAGCTGAAAAGATAAGTGGATGAGTTCATACAGCGAAGATATGTGAAGGAGAGCATGAAACCTTATATTGTACCGGCTCTACTCGTCCCTAAGAAAGATGGTTCATGGCATATATGCATTGATAACCAAGTAATCAACCAAATTACTATCAAGTACAAATATCCAATACCAAAGCTTGATGACATGTTAGATGAGCTTTATAGTGCCAAAATATTTTCAAAGATTGATTTGCAAAGTGACTATTACCAAATTCACATGAGACTAGGTGATTAATGGAAGACTACTTTCAAGACAAGGCATGGTCTCTACAAATGGCTGGTTATGTCGTTTGGACTTACAAATGCACCAAGAACATTTATGAGGCTTATCAACCATGTGATGCGCCATCTAATTAGAAGATGTGTGGTCATGTACTTTGATGATATATTGTTGTATAATGCCAACCTGGACAACCATGTTCAACATCTCCAAGTTGTTTTTTAAATCTTACGAGTTGAGAAGTTATTTGGGAACATGAAGAAGTGTACGTTCTATCAAGGTGAAGTAGTTTTTCTTGGGTATGTGATACTAAGGGAAGGCTTCTAAGCTGATGAAGAGAAGGTCCGAGTTATCTTAGAGTGGCTGACGCCAAAGAATATTACTAAAGTATGAAGTTTTCATAGCCTTGCTTCTTTCTACAAGTGATTTATCAAGAACTTCAATATCAACACAACCCCCTTAACCAAGTTGATAGAGAAGAATGATGGTTTCCGATGGAATGATCAAGTCGAATAGGGCTTTAGAGAGATCAAGTAGAAGGTTACCTCCACCCCTATCTTATCATTACCAAATTTTGACAAACCTTTTAAGCTGGAGTGTGATGTGTTAGGCGTTGGAATTGGTGCCATCCTAATGCAAAAACAACAACTGATCACCTATTACTGTAAGAAGCTTAATAGTTTTGCCTTAAACTATACTATGTACAAGAGAGAGTTGTACTTTCTTTTTCAAGCACTTATTGTTTGGCAATACTATTTGTTGCCACGAGAGTTTATTATTTACACTAACCATGAGTCACTAAAGCATCTTAGGGGTCAGAGAAACCTCTCAAAGAGGCAAGTCAAGTGGTTAGAGTTTATGGAAGGATTTTTGTACGTAATCTGACATAAGAAAGAAAGCATAAATGTAGCCACCGATGCTCTGTCACATTAGTAAACCTTACTAACCACTCTGTAAACAAAGTTGTTGCGATTTTCACTTATCATTGAGCAATATGCTCATGATCCTCATTTTGGTCCTATTCTAGAATGGTATCGAAAAGGAGTTGTTGTTGGAGGATATTATCTTAAGGATGGCTATCTATTCAAGCACCGAAGGTTGTACATATTGAACTATTCCATGCTAAGTTGTTGATTAAGGAAGCTCATAGTAGAAGATTATCTGGTCATTCCAGAGAGACTAAAACAATCAATCTATTAAAGGAAAATTTTTTTTAGCCTAATTTGGCCAACGATGTCCATAAGGTAGGGGGAAATTACTAGGTGTACAAGAGAGCTTAGGGGAAAAGAGAGCAAAGGAGAAAAGAGAACCCTACGGAGAGTAAATGCTCCTGTCAACAATAACCTTACCTTGGGTTGACCTCAGCATAGACTTTGTCTTAAGGTTACCTTAGACAATGAGAGGAAAAGATTACGTCTTCGTAGTAGTGGACCACTTCAATAAAATGGCACATTTCATCCCATGCCATCAAACTAACAATACTTTATACATTGTTGATTTATTTTTATAAGAGATTGTCTAACTATACGAAGCGCTGAAAACTATTGTTTCAGATCAAAACACAAAATTTTTGAGCTATTTTTGAAACTAAACTTATATTCAGCTTTAATAGCCACCTTCAAATGATGGCCAAACTAAAGTGGTGAATAGGATACTAGGCAACTTACTTAAAACTATTGTAGGAAAGAACTTAAATAATTAGGATCTATATCTACTAGTTGTGGAGTTTGTATACAATTGAAACATCTATAGCACTAGTAAAAAGACCCCATTCGAGGTCTTTTATGGCCTAAACCCCACTATCCCCTTAGATTTGATCAGTACCCCCATAGCTGTTGAAGAAAGTTAATCCAGAGTCGATCGAAACCAAGAATTATAGGAGCTACACTAGACTGTAATAAGGAAGATCACTAAGTACAATCAAAGACAATAAGAGAATAATAGTCGAGGCCATCAGACTATTTCTTTCAAGCCTAGAGACTTAATATGGATTCACCTCAACTAAGAATGATTTCCGCAGTTAAGACAGAACAAGTTATCTCTACGAGCTAATGGTCCATTCAAAGTCTTAAAGAAAATGAACCATAATACTTACTAAATTGAATTACCCGATGACTATGGTGTTTCCTCTATTGTTAATGTCTCTAACCTAATTCCCTACTAACTAGTAGAAGAAGATCTCATAAGTGCCCTAAAAGAACAAGAACCAAAGATCGCTTCGAATTTGAGAACAAAATTTTCCGACCCCAAGGTAGATGATAGGAATCAGACCCTTAAACTAATCACACGTAATCAAGCTAAAGGACTCTAGGGACTCACTTGGAGAATACTATCACAAAGTCCCATCCTAGACAAGAATTTCTATCCAAACCTCTATGTTTCCCTCTATTGCTAGCTTGATTATTGAGCTATCATTTGCACCAAACTTGACAAACAACTATACTATGACAAAACATTTGAGTAGATAGTCTTAAGACAATCTAAGCCAAGTTTCCAAGCCAACTACCAACGTCCGCCCTTAGCCCAAGTTGATTACTCTCTAACGAATGATTGTCCGAGCTCTAACCTAATCTAGATCAGGTCAACCCTTGATTGCAAACTTGTTCTTTTCTTCATTTCATCCAATTTGTACTATAATTTAGAGCATTCAGCCACCATGTGACACGTATCTTCTAGCACAATATTCTAAAAGGATTCTTTACTTTTTTCATATAGAATGTTCTGTCTCCTTTACCCTTTTTAGTATCGCTCATGTATTCTAATTGTAAAATGCTCTTTTGTCTTTTCATACATATAAAGTAACCCTAATGGAATAGGCATATAAACCCCTACTTAATTGTATGCAAACAACAACTTCATTATCAGAATATTATTCAAGTTTTCCTTTGTACAACCTTAGTATTCTCATTTACCCTTTAACTCTTATCTATTACCTTAAGCAAGGAATAGTAGTGAGTAATTCTATAGTTCAAACTAGTGCATCATATGTAATGAATTAAAGGCCGAGTAGGATTGATTAGTGCATCATATTCAGTTGATAGCTTCCTAGACTTTTGTTAGCTTTTCTTTGTTTCCTTTTATTTTACTTCATTATGGTGCTTCTTCGTGTATTCAACCCAAGAGATGCATCAAACATGATTGTTCAGGTCGGCACCGTACACTAATATATCGCCAAAGTATACAACCACACATTTTTTTATCAGTGAATGCATCACATGATTCATGAGCTGCATAAATGTGCTCAGCACATTTGCAAGTTCGAATGTCATGACCAACCACTCGTAGAGACTATGCCTCGTTTTGAATGCAGCTTCCACTTGTCACCAAGTTTCATGTGAATTTGTTGGTAACTACTTCACAAATAAATTTTTGAAAATATTCGAGCACCATATAGCTCATCTAACATGTTGTCAAGTCTCGATATCGGGTATCTATACCAGATAGTGATATGGTTAAAAGCATAATTATCGATGCATATATGCCACAAACTATCCTTCTTTGGAACGAGCAAAGTTAGTTTAGCATAAGGACCCATGCTCTCTCTTACATAACCTCGGTCTATCAATTGATCCACTTATCTTTTCAACTCGATAACTTACTCAGGATTCAGTTTGTAAAAAGGTCAATTCGCTAGGGTTACACCTGGCTTTAGATCAATATAATGTTTTGTGCCTTGGGTTGAGGGTAATCCCTTAGGCAACTTTTCGAGGAACGGGTCAAAAAATTCATCGATCAATTTCCAAACCTCTTCATATATTCCAAGTTTCTTATCTTAGCAACCTTCTGATCAATAAGAACATAGGTTCATTGACCTTCTCAACAACTCATAGCTCTCAGCAACTCATTACTAAGGCTTTCTTCTTATTAGCTCAAGTAAGCTAGTTATAGGTCTCATTTACTTAGGTTAGTGCCATAGCCTACAACATGATCTTTTTTCCCTCCTTAACAAAGGCATAGGTGTTCTTATATCCATCATGAGTAATACGTCAGTCGAACATCCGAGGTCATCCAAGTAACAGATGTAAAGCTTCCATGAGGACGACATCACATACCACTTCGTCCCTATACACATTCCTAATACTAAAGGTATGGATACTTATTCAGTGACGTGTAGAGCACCCTTTTCGTATAGCTAATGTAGCTTGTAAGGTTAGGGGTGCTTAAGGGTCAGTAGTCCTAACTTCTACACAAAGGATTGTGTGACCACATTGGTCTAACTCCCTCCATCTACAATGATGTACATAGTTGTCCCTTAACGGTATACCTGGTGTGAAATAAATTTTCTCTTTGATCTTCCTTAGACCTTGGCAAGGAGCTCAGTACTCGTCTTAATACTAGTATCATCACTTCTCCCTAGTTAGCATAAACATAGGTCTCCTCTTCCTCCTCGGCTTCAACTCTTCTAGCATTCTTTCCTTCCTCAAGCTCGATGGTTGGTGCTAGCTATTATATCTCCTTGGAGCACCATGGCATGTCAATTCAGACACTCAACAGTTATGATACAAATTCGTGGATGAACATATAGACCTAATATTACGCGTAACCCAAAGGGGTAGGTTCAATCTGTTAGATGGCTTGAAAAGTAAATGATAGTCAAGGGGTAAGTAGGGTTCCCATGCACCAATGATGGATATGATGTACTAACGCCTCACACGAGCTCGGGTCATACTTGATATGACGTACAAGTATGGTCGGAGGTCACTCGCCACTAGTCTACGCTCGAATGAGCTAGATAAGAGTAGCTCAAGAGTAAACACAAAGAACACCTAGCTCAAGAGAGAGTTAAAAGTTTAGTGTATTGTTCTTTGTATCCATTATGTAGCTATTACATTTTGCAAGTATTTATAGTACCCAGCTAAGGTAAGTCCTAAGTTACAGAAATTACAAAGAATGGATCCTTATTTGCTAAACAAAAAGGAGAAATAATTTATAGGGAAATGAAATCATGTAAAAGAACATCCTCTATAAAAAAGGACAATACAGGTGTCAAAAAAGGATAGAGCGTGCGTTTTACTCAATTTGCGATTCTGACAATATTGTAAGCGAAGCAGGGATGGGCCTTTGATTAGTTCTATTCGGCGTCGACAGTTCGGCACCTTAACAATTGGGGCTGGATAGGGATTGGATTAGGGGCAACTTACATTCGAGTCAACCTCAGCTAGTCAGCCATTCATAATTGTCAACTCGACCTTGACACTTTGGAGATGACTATTTTCCTAATTTAGTGCTTAGACTGAGGTACAAGGAAGGGTCAGCTCCAAGTGGGCTAATCACCTCGGCAACTTCTTAGATGGCGTAAAGAGTGAAGTAGCTCGACAAATCGAACAGGGGAAAATACTGCTCTTCGGTGCTTAACTCTCCTCGAACAACTTAGCAGACCATGTACGAAAGCCTTCGAGCTTGGGAGTAAGTGATCAATCCATGATCCCTATCATTCCCTCTGGGTTATTTGAGATTTAGGATCAAATCTAGTTCGGCTTCAAGTTGCTCGTCCTCAGGAGTGTAAGGTTAGAGATCAGCAATGTCAAAGGAGTCTGAAACTCCATACCCTTCAGGTAATTCAATCCTATAGGCATTAGGATTGATCTTTTCAAGTACTTTGAAAGATCCGTCAGCCTTGGGAGACAACTTGCTCTTCCTCAAGTTTGAGAACCGATCCTTGTTGAGATGTATCCAAACCAAATCACCTAGCTAAAATTCTCTCTTTCTCCATCATTAGCTCCACTTCTCGAGCTTAGTTTTAACCTAGCTCAATTGCTCTATAACCTTCTGGTGCATAGCTCTAATGGCCTCAACTCTTTCCGCGGTTGGCTTATCATTATCACCAGTCCTTGGATGGGGTACTTAGTCCAACGGGAGCTCGAGGTTGAACCCATAGGCGACCTCGAATGGAGACATGTTTGTTACGCTGTAGGCAGTCCAATTGTAGGTAAATTCAATGATTAGTAAACACAAATCCCAATTGGCCATGTTTCGTCCAACAGTAACCCGTAGCAAAGTTCCTACAGTTCAGTTGACAACTTCAGCCTATCTATCGGTCTATGGATGGCAGGACGTGCTGTACAATAACTTAGTTCACATTCGCCTTCAAAGTGTCCTCCAAAAGTAGCTTATGAACTTAGGGTCTCGATCCGAAACAATGGTTCTAGGCACTCGGTAAAACTTGATCACCTCCTGTAAAAAAAGAAAAGAGATAGCCGAAGCATCATTAGTTTTGGAGTAAGGCATGAAATGCACCATCTTGCTAAATCGATCGACAACCACCATAATGGAGTCCTTTTTTCAAGACGTCCGTAGCAATCATAACATGAAGTCTATACTTAACTTAGACCATGGTTTGGTTAGGACAATTAAGGGTAGGTAATGTCCTTGCTCAACTTAGCTCTTTGCCTTCTTGCAGGTCGTACACCTTTCCAGTATAGACTATATGTCTCTCACCATTCTCAATTAAAAGAATCTCGTAAACAGTACTTCAAGGGTTCAGCATTGGCCAAAATGTCTTATTAAATCTCCATGCACCTTGTGCACCAGTAATTCTCTCATGGAATTGGTTAGAATACATAGCCTCCTCCTCCTCTTGAATAGGTATCCATCTTCCCTGTGATAGTTATCTAATGTTTCTCCTTCCTCACATCAAGTGTAAATAGGACTAAAGTGTAGGTCCTCAACATATAATTCCTTTATGGTAGAAAAACCAAGTAGTCTTGTTTACAGTTCAGTTAGGAGGATATGTCGTCTTGATAGGACATCAACCACTACATTGTTCCTTCCATTCTTATATTTTATGACATAAGAAAATCCCTCCATGAACTCAACCCATTTGGCTTGTCTTCGGGACAACTTCGATTGGCTCTTTAGATATCTTAAGGATTCATGCTTAGTGTAGATCAAAAATACCTTGGGCAATAGATAATGTTGTCATACCATAAGGGCTCAGGTTAAGGAGTAGAACTCCTTATCATAGATAGAGTAGTTGAGTGTAGCTTTTCGAAGTTTTTCACTAAAATAAGCAATAAGTCAGCCTTCTTGCATCAATACAACACCTATGCCTAGTCCAAATGCATCACACTCAACTTCAAACACCTTGTCAAAGCTCAGCAAAGTTAAGACAAGGGTTGTAGTTAGCCTCTCTTTCACTTTCTCAAAACTCTTCCACTCCTTCTCTCCCCATCTGAATTCAACATTCTTCTTAAAGAGTTTGGTGAGTGGGGCCACAATCGTATTGAAATTCTTTATGAACCTGTAATAAAATGATGCCAAGCTATGAAAACTCCTCATATCAGCAAAACAAGTCGGTTCAAACCCTTATATGATCGCTCTTAATTTCTCATCATCGACTCGAATGCCACCTTCACTCATAACAAAACCTAAGAAGATCACCTTGAATAAGAAAAAGTCATACTTCTTTAGATTAGCATAGAGTTATTCAACTCAGAGTTTTACGAAGACTCTTCGGAGATGCTCTTAGTGAGTCTCCAGGTTAGGGTTATGTTCCAAAATGTCATCAAAGTAAATGACTACAAATCTTCCTATTAATTCTTGGAGTACATGATTCATCAAGCGCAAAAATGTGCTCAACACGGTAGACAGCTCGAATGGCATCACAAGCCATTCATATAAACCATGTCATGTCTTAAATGTGATCTTCCACTCATCACCTTCACGCATTCAGATATGATGATATCCAAATTTAAGGTCAATCTTGGAGAACACTCTTGCTCCACTTAACTTATCTAACATGTCATCGAGCCTAGGTATGGAATACTTGTATTTGATGGTGATTCGATTGATTGCTCGGCTATCGAGACACATTCTTCAAGAACCATCCTTCTTCAACACTAACAAAGTTAGAATGGCACAAGGGCTAAGGGACTCACGAACATACCCTTTCTTCATAAGGTCGTTAACTTACCTCTACAACGCGACAGCCTCTTTAAGGTTTAGCTTATAGGTAGGCTTGTTGGGTAGTACAACTCCTAGCTACAAGTCAATTGCATGCTCAATGCCTCGGATTAGGGGTAAACCCTTCAATAGCTTCTTCAAAGACAGGTCAGCAAATTCCTCCAGTAAGGTTTTTACCTCGGTAGGCAACTCTTCCTCGAATCTTAACTCTATAATTCTTCATACCAATAGAAGAGTCGATCTTTCAAGCTCCATCTCTCTCTTCAATTCAGCTCAAGTTAATACCAAAGCCTCTTTCTTCTAAGCTCTACTCAGTTAGGATTGCATGACCTTCACCTATTCGGTGGTCATAGGACTCAATTTCATCCTTCTTCCTTCATGCTCTATAGAGCACGTATTCCTTTTTCCATCATACATAACTGCTCGATCAAACATCTATGGTCATCTAAGAAGAATATGGGACACACTCATGGGTAGCACATCACAGAGTACTACATCTCGATGCTTGCCAATATAGATCAGTGTAGACACCTATTTGTTCACTTATAGGGCTCCCTTATCACTAAGCTAGTAAAGCTTGTAAGGTTTCGAGTAGGGCATGGTCAGCAATTTTAGTTGCTAGACCATAAATGCTAAGGCTGCATTGGTGCAGCTCCCATTGTCAACAATCAGCGTGCATAGTGAGTCATTCACCTTTCATCTAATATGGAAGAGATCTTCTCTCTATTCATCTTAAAAAATAGGATTGACACTCATTATCCTCCTTAATACTAAAGCGGTCGACATAAAGTTGCCTTCCTCACTATAGATAACTTCCTCTTTAGAAAATTCGATCTGTCTATCCTCCTTCAACTCCTCTACTTCCTCATAAGTATTCTCGACCTCAACGGCTGGCACCTCGCCTCTAATTACCATTGTTCGCCTATTCGGACACTAAGCGGCCATGTGTCCAAATCCTTAGCATTTGAAACACTTGATCTCACTCGTCTTCCTCCTTAAACTCAAGCCTTTCTCAAACTTCCCCAGAGGTACCCTCTCTTCTGCTCAGGTAGTCTGAGCAGGTCAGGTCTCAATAGCCTTGCTTGGTTCCGCGCACATAAGTCTGCTTAAAACAGGTCAGTTACTACGAGGACGGCTGACGAGTGATCGGAATCTTCTTATTCAGTGCCTTTCTATCTTTTGGGTAGCTTAGATAATGTCATCAAACATTCCAATGTCTAGGGTTTCTAGGACATCCCCAATCTCATACTTAAACCCACCAATGAATTGAGATACGGTTCGATCTTCTGGCTTTATAACTTCACATCAAATCATTAACATTTGGAATTTCTTAACGTAAGAGTCCACACTCGATCCTTCTTATCTTAGTTCTTGCATTCTTTTAAAGGCATCCTGTAGATAATAGCTCAGCACAAACCTTCTCCACATGACTCTCTTCATTTCATCTTAACTCCTAATTTCTCATGCTCTTTCCCTTCTTTTAGTAGCTTACAAGTTCTTCCACCACAATGCGGCATAACCAATGAACTCCAGCACTGCAAGTCCAACCTTTGCATTATTGAGCACTTTGTAGCATTCAAACCACTTTTTATTCTAATCTACCCAATCTAGGTAGTCCTCAACTTCACCACTTCTAAAGAAACCCAGAATATGCATCCTCAATCCCTCAACTCTAGGGGGTTATACATTTCTTTCCTTAGGCTCATAGTACTCCTCTGCCTCATCTTCTCCTTCTGCTTCCTCGTCAATCTCTTCAAGTGGTAGCCTTCGTCTAACATCCTTACCAACTCCTTCAGCTCGAGGTGGTTGAGCTAGGGTATTAACTCAGCCAAACTAATCATTGCCTCATCCTTATTACTCACGTTTCTTAGTGGGGATATTTCTAGTTCATTGCATGTCTTCCTAAATAATAGTCACCAGACTAACTACCAAGTTAATAAGCCTATCCAAGCGGTCAGCCATTGACTAAGGTGAGAAAGCTTCCTTCTTATCCTTAGCCACGTCGAGTACCACTTTCTTGGTTTCCTAAAGTTCCTTAAACACTAGAATCTGACATTATTGGTTACTTCACAATAACAATTATACAACAAATGAATAGTTAACTACACTCTGTTTTGGCGTATCAAAAACAAAGGAAAACAAAATACAAAACACTTCTCAACTACTAAACTTTAAAGTTAACACTAGATTGTTATCTCAGGTAAGCAGTAATAGACTACTCAAAGAACACAGTAGCAAAAATTAGCTTTGAACATAACTAGGGTCTGATACCAAGATACTATGAATTCGTAGATGAACACACAGACCTAATATCACATGTAACCAAAGGGGGTGGGTCCAAGCTGCAAGATGACTTGAAAAGTAAATGATAGTCGAGGGGTGAGTAGGGTTCTCGTACACCGATGATGAATATGATACACCAACACCTCATATGAACTCGAGTTATACTTAATATGATGCATAAGTATGGCCGAAGGTCATTAGCCACTAATCCAAGCTCGAATGGGCTAGATAATAGTAGCTCAAGAATAAGCACAAAGGACACTTAGCTTAAGAGTGTAAAAAGTTTGATGTATTCTTCTTTGTATTCATTATGCGGCTATTGCATTCTGTGAGTATTTATAGTACCTGGTTAAGGTAATTCCTAAGTTACAAGAATTACAAAGAATGGATCCTTATTTGCTAAACAAAAAAGGAGAAATAATTTACAGGGAAATGAAATCGTGTAAAAGAACATCTTCTATAAAAAAGGACAGTACGAGTGTCAAAAAAGGACAGTATGAGTGTCAAAAAAGGACAGCGTGTATATGTTTTACTCAATCAGCAATTCTAACAATATTGTAAGTCAAGCAAGGATGGTCCTTTGATCAGGTTTGTTCGGCATCGATAGTTTGGTGCCCTGATGGTTAAGGCTAGACAAAGGTTGGATTAGGGGCAACTTACATTTAGGTCGACCTCGGTTGGTCAACCTTTCACAATTGTCAATTCGACTTCGGCACTCTAGAGATGGTTGTTTTCTTGATTTGGTGCTTAGACTAAGGTGAAGGGAGGAGTCAGCTCTAAGTAGGCTAATCACCTCGACAGCTTCCTGGATAGGGTGGAGAGCAAAGTAGCTCAGCAGATCGAACTGGGGAAAATACTGCTCCTCAACGCTTAACTCTCCTCAGACAACTTGGCGAACCATGTGCAAAAGCCCTCAGGCTCAAGAGTGAGTAATCGATCCTTGATTCATATCAAGTCATGTGTCTAATACCCAAGCATTTGAATTCACTTCACTTGTCTTCAGTCTAAAGATTTGTCCTTTCTCATATGTCCTTAAGGTTAGCCTATCTTTAGCTCAGCTCTTCTGGTTTGCTTGACTTTCATTAAGTCAATCATGTTTTTACTTGACTCGAGATGATCTCCTTTACTTAGCATAAGCAAGTCGGCACAGAGCAGGAGCTTAGGAAAAAATTGGCCTAAGTTTGCTTAAGGCATTTCTTTGCTTTTCAACCCTTTACGCTACCTTAATGGCCTTCTCTAGTGTATAGAACCTCTATACGTCCACAATGTTATGAACCTCATATTTAGGTCTAAAAATGAATCTTGATAATGTGTAAGCCTTTGCTTCATCCAGTCAACTCGAATCATCAACATTTGGAAGTCTATAACATAGTCATTAACTAATTGGCTTCCTTAGCAAAGCTCTTGCAACTTAGCAAATGTATCTTGTAGGTAAGTATCAAGTACAAACTACCCCTCAACAATCTCTTCATATCCTCTTAAGTCCATATACTTCTCCTCCTACTCCTTGCTCTAACTACATTTAGATTCTTCCACCACATGGTAGCATATCTAGAAAATTCAAGTGCAGCAAGTTGAACCTTAACTATAACTGTATACCCATAATAGTCAAACATTTTCTTATCTCTTTCTTCCCACTCTAGATATTCATCTGCATCTCCATTACCAGTAAAAGTTAGAATTTGGACCTTGATGTTGTCGAGTCATCAAACAGCTCGGCATCCCCGTTCTTATGCCTCATAATATTGCACTTTGGCTTCGTCCTCTTCATTATCCTCTACATCTACATCCTCAATATTGTCCTTAATCTCTTCCAATTCTAACCTTCGTCTAACACCTTGGTCTATCGCTCCTCTAACTCAATAGGGTTGAATTGGGCAATTAGTTTGACTAACATAACCACATCATCTCTTAAGGATATTCTCAATTGGGTCATGGTGAGGTACGTCCTATAGTTGCTACCTGTTAGCTTGCATTATAGTAATCAAACTCTCAATAAGATTAGTGAGTTTGTTAAGCTTGTCATTGACAGACCCAGTGGTATTACTATTATTTTGGCCTCAACTAGTATGAGCACGACTACTTTGGTCACCAATAACGCCTTGGACACTTGAATCCAACATTATATAATACTTGCTCCAATAAGTTGACAATACAATACCCAACAAACACTTCTACTCACTACTTAGAATCCTACTATCTCACTTTAACAACGTCAACACCCAACACAACTCAATACAATATGTAGAAACCTCATTTTTGCCACTATTAGGATTTTTTCTTATTGGGCCAGGTTAAAAAATGAAAAGAAAAATGATGAAAAAAAAGAAAAAAATGAAATACATAATAATAATAAAAGTGTCGAGTTAGTCATTTAGGGTCAAATCAGACAAGGGTTGAATATGTGCATTCAATTTAATAAATTTCAATTCATTAAATAGTTGGGCTTCATTAAAAAATATTTTTTAGTCCAATATAAAGTGGATTTTTATCTATTTTATATTAAACTAAATAGATTTAGGATTTATTTAATGAGTTACTATGTATTTTAGGCTAAATTAAGACAGACTGAATTAGGCCCAAGATAGAAAACCTAAATCAATGTAGGGATTCTAAAAACTGAATTAAATCTTCAATGAATTTAATAAATCCAATTTGGATATCATTGTGTCTTATAAATATTAGATTTGTTAAGATTAAATATATGTCCAAAAAAATCTAAAAGATTCAAGTATGTGGCTTATAAATAGTACTTGTAAAAATTTAAAGTTTTTCACTCACGAAAACTCCACAAACATAATCACTGTATGTTTATATTTTCACAACCTCCTGCATACACTGCCACATAACTCAAATCCTCTACAGTACACTTTACACACATAGCAGTATACACATCCACATATACCCCCGCATGTCCACTTCCCTACGTATGTTCCAACACACTCCACGTACGAATCACCCACACACTATAGCATATAGCTAGCATTTACGTGATCCAATTTGATCTACATGGCCTTGGATCCTATCATTGGGTAAGCTAGTTTTTTTTTTTTTTTATAATAGTTCCATTAGTTTATTTTCTATTAGTTTTTCTTTATATAGTTATATCTTACTAACTTTATTTTTCTTAATGTAACTTGTTGGTTTAGTTGTTTCTTTTTAGAATAATCCTAACAAATATTATATGTCATGCATCTTCATAGATAGATTTGTATTTTCTTAAAAAATTCATTTTTTTAAAATAAATTGAATTTTCATAGAAATTGCATCCTTTTCATAAAAATCGCATCTTTTAAATAAAATCACATCTTCTACATTAAATCGCATTTATTAGATAAAATCATATCTTTTAGATAAAGTCATGTCTTTTAGATTAAATCACATTTGTTTAGATAAAATCGCATCTTTTTAAAGTAAATCACATTTTTTATAAAATTGAATTTTAGGGTACAATTGCATATCTTTAGGATAAAAATTACATTCAGATTGCACACCTTAGGAGATTTGACTAAAAATTGCATTATTTTTCATTTACATTTTTTAATTATATATTTAGGCATTTAAAAAAAAAAACTATTTTTTAACACTTAGTTAGTTTTTAATAAAATAAAAAAAAAATCTATTCCATCGTTTAGACATCTATTCTATCGTTTGAATATCTGTTCCATGATTTAGATATCTGTTATATGGTTTAGACATATTTTCGATAGTTAGACATCTTTTCTATGGTTTAAATGTCTTAGGTATGTTTTCTATATAAATTGTATATCACATGAAAAATTGCATTTAGACACTTTAGGATTTTTCTTAAAAAAATTATCACATAGAAAACGTTTTTCGCTAAATAAAAATTGCATTTTTTTTTTTTTAGTTATGGATTTCCAAAATTAGGTAATAAAAATTAAGGTTTTTAAAATATTTTTCTTAATAAAAATAAATTAGCTAAAAACGTAAACCTGACTACCTTTCAAAAAATTAAAATTTATCCACACATTAAAGATTTCTAAAATAAAACTATGTTGGTTTGATCTCAAATAGCAGGTACATAGGCATTTTTGAAGTAATCATAAAAAATGAAAAAAAATTTCTTTTTTTTTTTTAAATTTGTAATAAAAATTACTAAAAATTCATTTAAATTGCATTTTTTATATTTTTATATTTTTATAAAAATTATAAAATAAAGGCCCATTAGTTAGTTTCTTTTAAATTTTTGTATAGTAACTTAGTCTTAATAAGTTAGCCCCCAAATTCAAATTTTCAGGTTAAATTTTCTAAAAAATTAATTTTTTTTTTTTTAGAAAATTTGTAGACCAGTAGTTAAATTAAGGTTATTTCACTTAAAAACTCTAATTTGATTTTTTACCAGTTTAACTGGTTGACGACTCCAAAACAAAATATTTTTTAGACATTTTTTTTAAGAAAAATGTTTTTTCCTTAATTTTATGTCGAGTAATCTATATTAAGTGGATTAGACTTAATATAGATTAAATTAAGAAAAACCGAAATAGAGCTCGACAAAATTGGCGACTCTATTAGAAACACTAGTGAGCTAGTTGTGTAAAAATAAAAAATTAGTTAATGGGCTTTTATTTTTTTTTATTTCTTTTTATATATATATTGTAATATACTTATACTAACTAAGTTTTAATGATGTAAACCTCTAAGAAAAGCTAGGCCCATTGGGCCCATTATTAGAGATTTAGGGGTTTTTTTTTTTTTAAAAAAAAAAAGAGAAAGTCATTCATGTATTTAGATATAGTCAAACCTAACCCACCTTAGAAGTATAGGAAGGGCCACTATTGTATAACCTTCGGGTTACTGAGGTCTTTACTTTTGCTTGATAGTGATAGATGAACCCACTCGTGCTTCAATATAATTCACTAGGTTTTTCTCTAGAAATGCTTAGAGCTATGGAGATTAAGACCCATAGGCCCCATCCTCTTGCATATTTTTTTTTTTTTTTTTGAAAAAAAGGGGTTAGTAATTGTTAAATTATAGGAAAATTAGATAATTCGCGATTGGTTGGGCTTTCTTTTTCAAACGAAAAAAAGAAGGGAAATTAAATTAATCAATACTCTTATATATAAGTATTCATAAGCTTCATTTTTTTTTTATTTCAATACACTTATATATAATTGTATTCCTTGACTATGGTTCATAATGATTCTATTCCTATAATTTAATATTTATTGACTATAATTCATAATGATTCCACTCCTTAATTTAATGTTTATTAACTTTTATTGCATGGCATGCATTTGTAGCATATTACATTAATTTTATACTAGACTTTGTTGTATATATATTATTATCTTCGATTTTTTTTTTTTGTGTATTAGATGGTTGCTTATGTATTATTTTGTAATATAGGTATTATATATTACTTTTTTTTTTTTGTTCATTTTACAACTAAAAAGTGACACAACAAGATTTAAGATCAAACCTACTAAATTACATTAAAATTTTTTGTGGGCAAGCAAATGAATATTAGCGCAATATTTTACAAAATATTTATCGTAAGCAAGAAGTTGCAATTTTATTATTTTCTCCTGTGACATATTGGTCATACAATTTTTCCCATGTATTTTCTTTTTTCATGTACAAAAATTTTTCCTTGTAAACCATTAAAGGATATTTGCTTTTGTAAAATTTTCTCTATGCTTTGTCTACGTTTATACTTAGAAAAATTCTATACCCAACAAAGTCCTAGCACATTTGTACTCAAATTAATGTAATCATAGTGTTATGATAAACTGGCAATCCGAAAGTTTTTACGGTAATAAATTATTGCACTATTATCTAATTGCTATCCCAACATGTGCATATGTGCCTTTTTATTGTATGTTAATTATTTGTTCATTTTTTGTTACTCTATTGTTTGGTGTTGCTTATTTCTATTGAAAATTTTTGTACAATAACATACTTTTATGTAAATTAAAAAAGAACAAATAAAAAATCCTTTGACTTGTAAATGTTTTATAAATATCATCCCTATAGTGTCTCTTAATCATCTTTTTGTAACATTAGGCACTGTTCTAGTAAAATTACCACCCTCGAATTACCCGTTGTTCCCTTTAAAGCTTTGTTATCCTCATCATGTCTTCTTCATCATTTGGTGTTTTCTGTTCTTCATGCAATATAGGCAATCCAATCATATATAGCATAGGTCCTCTTTAGCTTCCATTAATATGTAAAGTTTTAAAGTCATTTTATAGTTTTGCTGTCTTCATTATCTCATCTTAATAATTAATCTCTTCTATTCTTTAGGCTATGTTAACTATCCAATCATCTATAACATAGCTTCTCTTTAGTTTCCATTTATAAAAAGGTTTTTTAGAAGTTTTTCATTAAAAAAAAAAACTTTTACATGTTAATAATTCATTATTATTGGTTGTTGACTTTGTAAAATAATAATTCGTTCCCATCAACTTTGTAACTTTTTCATTGTTACATAATTTTGTAAATTAAGCGTTTTCAATTTTTTTTTTTTTATAGAATAAACTTTTCAAAAGAAAAATCTGCTAACGAGTAAGGGTTTTATAAACTTTAAGTTATTACTTTTGAGTGGTTAAGCCCATTGTTGAAGCTCATAGCCATTCAATTTTTTGAAGCTAAGACAACTAACAACAATGACTCCAGCCTAAGCTTAATCATACCGATCATACATTCTAAGCCTAAAGCACTGTATAGCCTATGAGTTAAACCTAATACTAAGGGGCAAAATAAGAAAGCACATTGGAAATTGATAAATGAAAATGGTGGAGACATAGCCCATCTCCAAGAAAAACCTAAGCCAAATACAATGCTTGAAGGAAAGCCCATCACTAGACCTTTTCTGAAACCCTAAACACAAAAGCCTAAATACAAACAACAAACCTTCTTACCTATTTCAACCCACTCCAAGCCAAAAAAAAAAAAAAAGAATACGTAGCCTGCTCATCAACACTGATCCTCTCCAAGTCTAGAAGGTCCTAAACATTCGCTCTACAAAAACTAGCCTAACCACTCCAACGCTAAAATTGAATACAAAGTTTGTCTCAATTGTAAATGAGCTTGGGCTAGGAGCCAATGAAAGGACCCATTTAATTGAGTATAAAAGGGCAATTTTTTTTAAGGCAAAGGGGCATGTAACCCGTTAAGGCATCATGGAAAATCTAATCTTATCAAATGAGACTAGGGCAAATAGGGTAAATAAATAAAATGCTTTAAAGTCTTTCTAATAGGAAAGTATTCCGTTATCTGAAGTGTTTAGAATGATAAGAGGCAAGCCCTAATACTAAACACTGACAAAAAAAAAAAAAAACACTGAGAGTTAAGAAACATGAAAGTAAAGATAAGACTCGTTCATTAAAGAAAGTCTATCTTGCATATGATACATGAATTGGAAGGATGATAGGCATTCATTTCACTCCCTAAACATTTTTATCCTTTATGAGCCCATTTGAACCATTTGTGAGAAGTTGTTCAAAAAATAAACCAAGTCAAGAACCACTCCATACTGAGGTAATTAGGAGGTTAGGGCCATTGATTTTGGAGAAAAGGAATAAGCTAACTTATACTCGCTTCAGTCGTGTCAATTCATGAGCAATAATTTTCAATGATTACTCAATTTCTTTAGAAGGAAGAAAGGTTTCAAACTGTGCATTCACTCAAATCCATACACTCATTCAAACACCATAAGGATATTGATATTTCTCAAACACTCCCCCCAAAGCCATACCTTACTTCATTAGGTTTATATGCTTTGAGCTCAAAGTTTTAGGGCCATCAATTTCTTCAAACGAAAACTCATACAAATGAAGGGCGATAACCTTGCAAAAAAGAAGGAAAAAGAAAAGAAAAAAGAGGAAGAAAAAAGAAAGCAAGAAAAAAAAGAAGAAGAAGAAAACAAAAGTAAGGTAATCACATCCAAAAGGATAGCCAAAAAAGGCCCATAATATCTTAGGAAAGCTGTGTCCATAAATTCCAAAATTAAGGACTTGAGTTTCCCTCAATATCCTTTAAAGAACAAACCTAAGTAAGAGATTCTGAGCCCAAAGGAATGAAACTTTAATTCTATGGTCCTACCCACTATACCATCCTTAACAAAGTTCTTTTAATTGAAGAAATTAACTTATCTTAAGCAATCATTGCTCGTGAAACTAGGGCAAGCCCATCATAACATTTTCCCACTAAAGTTCTTGACTTGTAAACCCAGGTCAAGATGTTAATTTTTCAAAATTGACTAACACATTAATATCTCATTTTGCTTAAACTAATGGCCAAAAGCCTACATGACAACCTTGAGGGAAATACTTATCAGATCAATCAAAGTGTATCACTTACTAGACTAACCATAATTTTTGTAATTGTAGTCGAGAGTGAAAATAAGCCATTTGAGAGTATGAGGAAGTCCTCTTCGACTAAATTATTCAAATAATCGAGACACTTTCCCTAGGATGAAACTTATGAAGCAAAAGTTAAGCATGCCCTAAGGGTATGAAAAGCACTTCACTCTAGAATTAAGCAGGAATTTCCTACAGCAAGAAGAAAAGGTGTTCAGTTGAA
Organism: Lumnitzera littorea; assembly: GCA_024138015.1. Classification (NCBI taxonomy): domain Eukaryota; kingdom Viridiplantae; phylum Streptophyta; class Magnoliopsida; order Myrtales; family Combretaceae; genus Lumnitzera; species Lumnitzera littorea. Next base: position 37,406,415 of record JAMXBB010000001.1, read on the forward strand.
GTTTTTTTTTTCCTATTCCATCATCATAGTGGACAAGCAATCAAAGATAAAGAATGAATGGCTAATGGGCTAAAAGAATGAGCATACCACTTATCTATAACATTCAGAGTTGGTAAAATTTTGTTACATGTTAGCAAGAAAAAGATGAACAATTTTTTTGAATAAAAAAGCACTAGTCTTTCCTTTGAGTGTTAAAAAGTGAAAAATTTGAGAACTTGTAATGTAAACTTTAGTTACCCTTAAGTTAGGAACTTCAGCAATTACTCGAGGAAAATTCAAGAACCTTAGTGATCCTTTTAGAACTTTGGTCACCTTAATAGGAGCCTTAGTTATCCTTATCTTAAGAACTTCGGTTATCTGATGATTCAAGAACCTTAGTCACATCCCGGCTTAGTACGCAATGCACCATCACATAAGAATACCTATTGAAAACTTAACTCAACCTGCTCCTTCATCAAAAGATAGCATTATTTACATGATAAAGGGGCTTTTGCATCAGAGTTCAACTGGCTATTCTGTTATAACTTATGTGTACAACATAATACTTACACCAAAACATGAACTAGCTTTTTTTCCTTTATCATCTTCACAATAATAAGATTCCTGACTTAATACAGGTTCCATATAAAAGTCGCTGGCTCCGACTCACAATCAGTATATATACATATCCCCCCTTAGTGTTAGGCCCTTCACGATACAGTTAACCTAAGGATAAAACATTTTATCTTCTCAGCTATTAAAGATGAGTGAAGACAATATAATAGACAATATTACATATCACAATTGAAACATTTCAATCATAACCTATAGCTTCAACTTCACATATGCATCTGCCCAACTAAGTATTTACTACTAGTAATACAGTATGCTATGCTCATGCACATGGCATGCATCAATACCAATATCCTATACCCTCCAATCTTCTTCCAGTTAGTCGACATAGCCGGGCATCTAGATACAACGTCCAAGAACCAATGAGCAACAACGAGTTGCTTGAAAGCAGGACCTTCACCAAATTGGACTACACATTATAGTCCACCATTTTCAAAAAGGGTAACAAGGAGCTGCCTAAGAGTAAGATTCCTAACTTTGCTTTAAAAAATTAGACTACATATTGTAGTTCACCAAATCAAAGTAGCAACACTACCAAATTAGACCACACATTGTAATATACTAAATTTGACTATCAAAATGGTCACAATGTTCGCACAATGCAATCTATATGCTTCCAAAAACTGAGTTCATAAAGCCAATGTTTTTCCATGATCATATGGCAGCCTCATTCTGAAAATTTTGACTTGTAGATCCCTTTTTGTACCATGCAATAACAACTTAAGTATATCACTCAACACAACTAGTCTTTTAGTTTTATTCAACCTAGCGATTTGATTCTAGTTTTTGAACTCTCCCTAATGGAATTCTAGTATCTTACTTAAGGTTCACTTAAGTGAACACTCAAAAGATTAAGTTAACGATCACTTAACTTCCCTAGTTAGCACAATCATTCGTAAGTACAAATCATCACCCAACATAGCAACATAATAGTTTAACCAAGATACAGTTACTTTCATTTAAAATCACCACATCAGTATCCACTATAGTAGCATGTCAGTTCGCCCAAGATATACTCATATTCAATTAACACAACATCAAATAGCATACAGTATTATAAGTAGCAATATATCTACTCTAAACATGGGTTAGATTCACTTACTTAGGCTTAGCAATAGCACAATATCCTATACTTCGTGACGTGGTCCTTCCTTACTTATTACACCTATGAAAATATAAACATGGTTTCCAAGTCAATTATCGGTTGAACTCAAATTCTCATAAACTTTCCCTACCGTATTTTTAAACATCATTTGACCGTATCTTACTCATTCCTTATCCGATTTCGATAAACTTTATATCATCACAATCGTTATTTCGAGTATTATCAAGATATCTTAAGAGTCAAGTCTATCAATATTATCAAAAGTCTAAAAATACCCTTTTCTCATTACAATTCGACTGTACACTACCTTAACTCCGTAATTGACCCAAATAAGTTTTAGTACTAAACTAAAAATCCTAAAAACCACACTTTCTAAACTTATCCAATAGCCCTTAGTATACCTCAAAGTGTTCATTTGACATAGATTTGATAAATATTTTAATAATACTAATTACTATATTACATATAAGCTAATATATAGGTTTATACTAGAAAAATACATAATAAATAGTATATGAGACCGACTAATTTCATGAAAAATCCTATAGATTTATAAAAAATATATCGTTCAAATCCTAAATTAAATGGATAACTTAATCTTACACCCTAAATTTAAGGGTTCAAATCCTAAGATTATTGAACTAGCTCAAAATCTTGAGCTATTACACTTAGTCATCACTCCTTAAAAACTTTAGTTATCTAATTCAGGAGTCTTAGTCATCCTTAGTTCAAGAACTTTGATTATTCTACGATGTGAGAACATTTAGGAGCTTCAACTATCCTATGAAAAGATTATTCAAGAGCATTTGTCATCACACTAAGAGCTTAGGCTATCTTAAGAATTTTGAGAACTTTAGTTATTCCATATTGAGAAAGTTTCATTATAAGAACTTTTATCACTCTATATCAAGGAACATTAGTTATCTAAGGATTAAAAACAATTAGCCATACCCTCTAACCCTTTTGTTAATTTTTCTTCTTCAAAAGATCATCTTTTCAAGAGGCCAATTTTTCTTTTAAGAACATCGATTTTTCGGCATAGTGCCTACCCTTAACCTTTTTGCCCCATCCTTTCAAGACAGGTCCTTTATTGTTTTGCCTTGACCTTTCAAGTTGGGCCTCCTGTTCCTTTTGCCCCGTCCTTTCAAGACAGGTCCCTTATTTGTTTTGCCCTATCTTTTTAAGACAGGCTCCTCATTTTACCCCATCCTTTCAAGATAAGCCCTTTATCTTTTCGTCCTGTTCTTTCAAAACGGGTTCCTAAACCTTTGCCTTATCTTTTCAAGATAGGTTACCTAATCCTTTGCTTTATCTTTTCAAGATAGGCCTCCTATTCTTTTGCCTCATCTTTTCAAGACAAGCCCCCTATTCCTTTGCCCTATCCTTTCAAGAAAAGCTTCCATAATCTTTTATCCTATCCTTTCAAGATAGGCACCCTACTTCTTTACCCTATCCTTTTAAGATAGGCCCCCTTAATCTATTGCCCTATCCTTTCAAGATAAGCACCATAATTTTTTGCCCTATTCTTTTAAGATAAGCCCTCCAATCATTTGCCTTATCCTTTCAAGATAAGTACCTTAATTATTTACCTTATCCTTTTAAGATAGACACCTTAATTACTAACCCTATCCTTTCAAGATAGACACCCTAGTCATTTGCCCTATCCTTTCAAGATAGGCTCCTTAATCATTTATCCTATCCTTTCAAGATAAGCCCTCCTATTCCTTTACCCTATCCTTTTGAGATAGGCTCCTAATCCTTTGGCCTGTCTTTTTAAGACAAGGTCCTATTCCTTTGCCTTGTCCTTTTAAGATCGACCTCATATTTCTTCACCCCTTCCTTTCAAGATTGGCAGTTAATTCTTTACATCAACCTTTCAAATCAATATCCTTTTACCTCATCCTTTTAAGACAAGACACTACTCAGTTGACCATTCAAGTCAATATTCTTCACCTTATCAATTCAAGATAGGATTCAACAAAAATAGGTATCTCTTTTGTCTTTGTAGTGAAGATTTAATCAAACATCACTACACAAAGGAGCAGCTATAGAAACCTCATTTTTACCACTGTTAAGATTTTTTCTTATTAGGCTAGGTTAAAAAAAATTTTAAAAAAAAAAGAAAAGAAACAAAAAATAATTTTAAAAGAAAGAAAAAAAATGAAATATAAAATAATAATAAAAGTGTTGAGTTAGTTGTTTAGGGTCGAATCGAACAATAGTTAAAGATGTACATTCAATTTAATAAATTCTACATTGTTGAATAGTTGGGTTTCATTAAAAAAATATTTTTTAGTCTAATATAAAGCGGATTTTTACCTAATTTATATTAAGCTAAATAAATTTAGGATTTATTAAATGGGTTAGTATGTATTTTAGGCTAAATTAAAATGGATTGAATTGAGTCCAAGATAGAAGGCCTAAATCAATATAGGGTTTCTAGAAACTGAATTAAATCTTCAATGAATTTAATAAATCCAAATAGGATATCATTGTATATTATCAATATTAGATTTGTTAAGATTGAATATATGTCCAAAAAGATCCTATATATGTCCAAAAAGATCCAACATATGTCCAAAAAAATCCAAAAGATTTAAGTGTATAGCTTATAAATAATAGCTTTTGACTATAAAAATTTAAAGTCTTTCGCTCACAAAAACTCCATAAATACAATCACCATACGTCCATATTTTCACAACCTCCTGCACACATAGCCACAAAACTCAAATCCTCACACTACACTTCATGCATACAGTAGTATACACATCCATACACACCCCCGCACATCCACATCCCCATGCATGTTCTAACATATTCCATGCATGAATCACCTACACGCTATAGCATATGGCTAGCATCTATACAATCCGATTTGATCCATGTGATTATCTCTCTTAGATCCGACCATTAGGCAAGCTAGTTTTTTAAGTAATAGTTTCATTAGTTTATTTTTTCTTTTTTTGTTTTTTTTAGTTAATAGTTTTATTAATTTTTTTTTATATAGTTATATCTTATTAATTTTGTTTTTCTTAGTACAACTTATTGGTTTAGTTGTTTCTTTTTAAAATAATCCTAACAAAAATTATGTCATGCATCTTCATAGATAAATTTGCATTTTCTGAAAAAATTCATTTTTTTTAAATAAATTGCATTTTCATAAAAATTGCATCCTTTCCATAAAAATCACATTTTTAAGATAAAATTGCATCATTTTAAATAAATCACATCTTTTAGATAAAGTCATGTCTTTTAGATTAAATCGCATTTGTTTGGATAAAATTGCATCTTTTTTTAATAAATCACATTTTTTATAAAATTGCATTTTAGGGTACAATTGCATATCTTTAGAATAAAAATTACATCTACATTACATACCTTAGGAGATTTGACTAAAAATTGTATTATTTTTCATTTGCATTTTTTATTAGACATTTAGGGATTTTTAGCAAAAATGATTTTTTGACACTTAATTAGTTTTTCATAAAATAAAAAAAATATTTAATAGGCATTTTTCTATAGTTAAACATCTTTTTCATAGTTTAGATATTTGTTCCATAATTTAAATATCCACTCTATGGTTTAGGCATATTTTTTATAGTTAGACATATATTCTATGGTTTAAGCATTTTATGCATGTTTTCTACATAAATTGCATATTTCTTGAAAAATTGCAATTAGACACTTTAGGATTTTTCTAAAAAATTTTATCTCTTAGAAAATGTTTTTCCTTAAATAAAAATCTAAATTTTTTTTTTTTTTTTTGTTATGGATTTCCAAAATTAGACAATAAAAATTAGGGTATTTTATGATTTTTCTTAATAAAAATTAATTAGCTAAAAACATAAACTTGGCTACTTTTCAAAAAATTAAAATTTATCTACACATTAAAGATTTCTAAAATAGAACTATGTTGGTTTGATCCCGAGTAATGGATATGTAGACACCTTCAAAGTAACCATAAAAAATGAAATTTTTTTCTTTTTTTGAAAATTCATAGTAAAAATTATTAAAAATTCATTTAAATTGCATTTTGTATATTTTTGCATGTTTTCATATTTTTAGAAAAATTATAAAATAAATGCCTATTAGTTAATTTCTTTTAAATTTTTACATGGTGACTTAATCTTAATAGGTAAACCCCCACATTTAGATCTTCTAGTTAAATTTTCTAAAAAATTAATTTCTTTTTAGAAAATCTGTAAACTAGTAGCTAAATTAGGGTTTTTTCACTTGAAAACTCTAATTTAATTTTTTACCAATCTAACTGGTTGGTGATTCTAAAACAAAATATTTTTTAGACATTTCTTTTTTTAAGAAAAATGTTGTTTCCTTAATTTTATGTTGAGTAATCTATATTAAGTGAGTTGGACTTAATATATGTTAAATTAAAGAAAACCGAAATAGGGCTCAACAAAATACTAAAGGAAACTTACTTTGTTTTTGTGAAAAACATAGTAAAAATAGGAATTGCACTTACCACTCCATAAACTGCTACTTCACAACTCATAACTTCAAAACTTACTTCACTTGAACACACTACAGTAGCTATAGAAGGAACACATCAACCATTAACTGCAATAGGAACAAAATTTTACTATAACTTCACACACTCCATCTTAGAACCATACTTTAACACCAGCAAAGTTGATGCATCGAGGTCATATACATGGAGGTAGTACTATAACAAAAAGAAACAAGAAAATAAAATGGGGCTTTAGCAAAACCAACTAGATATGATACACCAACTAGATCTTAGTCGACCTACAATTCGCCAGATGTGACTCATTAATCCAAACTATAGGGTCACTTGCCATTACTTCTTGCAAATGGGAATAGATAAAGGTTAAGAGTAAGTGAGAACACTAAGGTTACTCAAAAGGAAAACTTATAATAATTGATAATAAGGTATGATGCTATGTATAAGTAAATGAGGGTTTATATACTAACCCTACTAGGGTTGCAATGCATATATGGAAAAGATAAAAAAAAGGTTAATTTACAAATGGGATGCATAAGATATGCTAAAAATCATAAAAAAGGATAAACAATATTCTATACAAAAAAGTAAGGAATCCCTTTGGAATATTGTGCTAAAAGAAACATGTCAAGAGGTAACTAAAGGCTTATAGTACGGCTAACTTTGTTAAGTTGAATTATAAGGCAGCTCAACAGTTACAGGATCCAACTCAAAAGAGGTTAAAACAAAATCAGCAGTTAAAGTTGACCTAGTCTGGTTTAGGTTAGAGCTTAGTTGCTTAAAGACACTTGGATTCTCTTCAAGTTGCTTAGCTTTGTAGATTAGAAGGTCGACAACTCAAATTAGTTAGACGCTCAGCATTGGGTTGCTTACAAACTATGATTAACCTTACAAGAGTTTAGCAATAGTTGTGGTTGCTTAACAGGTTAGTAAATCTGCTTGGTAGCTTATTGGCTTTACGATGGAATCCTCTCTTCTTAGTAATTCTCGAGTTAGGATGCATCGAGTGAGTCTTAATAGTCCCCTTGCTTAGCTTCTGGTGATTGGTCTAGAGAGTTGATTCCCATCGGTCAATTACACCAACCATCACGTCTCTCTAACAATTGATCAATAATGATGTTCCAAAGCACACCTTCTAGTGCTTAGCCACTTGGAAGTACTTAAGCTTAGAAAAGCCAAGTGCATAACTGTAATCTCGAGCATTAAGCAAACAACCATTCGGAAAACAAATAAAGTAATGAACATAGCAATAAGCAATGGATGAGATAACAGGTTAACAAATAGAAAAGGAAGGAGAGTAATGAGCATGTACAAGAACCATATTTCACTCATATTTAAAATTTTTACAAAGGCTTTAGGGGTCATGATAAGGATCAGCCCTCTAAACTGATCATACGTAGCCAAGTTATGGGACTCCAAGGACTCGTATGGAGAATTCTAGCTCAAAGCCATATATGAAATGGGGATTCCTATTCCGAACTAATCTCTTGCCTACATGACTATTAGATCCTCACGTATACCAGACTTACTTCTATATAATAGTTGTGCTATGCTAAGAGATCTAAGAAGACAACTCCAAGACTATTTAAGCTAAGCTCCCAAGCTAACTATAAGCATCCGACCCCGACTCAAGCTGACTACTCTACAACAGGACTAACTAAACCTCAACCTAATCTAAATCAAGTCAACTCCTAACGGCAAACCCTCTTTTCTCTTTTTCACCCACCTTGTATCATATTTCTAACATCCAGCCATCGAGTAACACGTATCTTTTGGCATAATATTTTAGAAGGATTCTTTACTATTCGTACTGAATATTCTATGTCTCTTTTACCCTTTTTAATATGTATTCCATAACTTACTTGTAAGAATACCCTTTTGTCTTTTTATATATGTAAAGTAACCCTAGTGGATGGGTATATAAACCCTTACTTAATTGTACATAAGACCAATTAATACTTAAAATTATTCAAGTTTCCACTAAGTAACCTTTGTGCTCTTACTATCTTTCAACTCTTATCTATTCTCTTTAGCAAGTAGTAGCGAATAACCCTTTAGTTTAAATTGGTGAGTCATACCTAGCAAACTATAGGTCGAATAAGATCAACTAGTACGTCATGTCTAGTTGATAGCTACTCGAGCTCTACTAGCTTTCTTCTGTTTATTTTTTATTTGCTTCATTATGGTGTTTCTCCTTATGTTTGACCCTAGAGACGCATTAGCTTCACTGATATCAAAGCACGGTTTCGAGAGAGAATATGTAAAATTGCAATGAAGTTTTTGGTTTACTTTGTTATTAGTAGCTACAATATTTCTTCCATGGTTGCCGTGTTCCTTCCATGGCTACTACAGTATGTTCGTATGGAGTAAGTTTGGAGTTGTGAGTTATGTAGTGAAGATTTGTGCGTTGATCAGTGTGGTTTCATTACTACTCTGTTCTTACCTTGTTTTTTACTACAAAAGTAAAGCAAGTTCATTTCTTTTTTGTTCAAGTTGTTATTGGGTATTAAATTTGATAGTGTGTTAATCAAAGTTTTAGGTAATACAATAGCATTGTTTTCCCGTGTATTGTGTTGTTAATCTATTTGAAGTATTATATGATGTTGGACTCTAGTGTTCAAGGTGTTATTGGGGACTAGAGTAGCAGTGCTTAACTTGGTTGTGGTCAAAATAGAAGTATCACTCCTAGGTCAGTTGATGATAAAATTAACAGACTCATTAATCTTATTGAGAGTCTAGTCATAACAATGCAAGTAAATAGGTAACAACCTTAAGGTATGCCACTACACAATCCACCTAAAAATACTTAAGAGAGAGTTTATGGGTAAGGTAGTCGAGCCAATCGCCTAGTTCAACCCCTTTAAGCTGAAGAAGCTGCAAATCAAGCTGAAGAAGCTACAAATCAAGTTGCTAAATAAAGACTGAAGTTAGAGGAAATTGAGGAAGATGATGAGGAGATTGATGTTGAGGAGAATAAAGAGGAAGAAGAAGAGGCTAATTATTACTAAGCACATGAACAAGGATGCTGAACCTTTCGAGGACTAGATAATGTCAAAGTCCAAATCCCACCTTTAAGTGGAAATGGAGATGCGAATGAATATTTAGAGTGGGAAGAGAAGGTCGAGAAGGTGTTTGATCGTTATGGTTATACAAATGTTGTTAAGGTTTGGCTTGTTGCACTTGAGTTCTCCAGGTATGCCATTATATAGTGGAAAAATTTGAATGTAGCCAGAGCAAGGGATGGAAGATGAGGAGTAAAGACTTGAGAAGAGATGAAATGAAAAGGTTGTTAAGGGGTAAATTTATTCCCGAGACCTATTTACATGATACATTTGCAAAGTTATAGGAACTTTGCCAAGAAGGTCGACCCATTGATGACTATGTGAGAGAGTTTTAAATGTTTATGATCTGAGCTGACGTAGAAGAACTAGAAACATGTACCGTATTAAGGTTCATCTCTGGACTCAAATATGAGATTCGTAACATTGTGAAAGTACAAAGGTTTTATACCTTAAAAGAGGCAATTAAGATAGCATAGAAGATCAAAAAGCATAGGAGAAGTGCCCTGAGCCGACTTGGGCCTATGTTCTCGCAAACCCCTATTCTACGCTAACCTGTTCAAGCTTAGCTAAAGAAGCTACACTGAGTCGATGAAAGGAATGACTAACTTGATGATAGCCAAGCAAGCCAGTCAGGTTAAGCTGAGATCCAACTAACCCCAAACACATGTGAAAGAGAACAAACCACCGAATGGAAGAAGGGTGAGGTGAAGTGCTTTAAATGCTTAAGCTTCGGAAACATGGTTGTTGAGTGTCTGAACCAACATATCATGGTGCTTCAAGGAGATGCAGTAGATGGTATCTATGAGAGTAAGCCCGAGGAGGAAAAGGATGTTTGAAAACCCGAATTTAAAGAATAAGAGGAGACTTATATCTATGCCAAATAAGGAGAAGTGATGACCCTAGTCCTGAGATGAGTACTGAGTTCCCTATCGAACTCTGAAGAATACTAGAGGTAAAATTTATTCTACACAAAGTGTATCATTAAGGGCCAATTATGCACAATCATATAGATGGAGAAAGTTACACCAATGTCGTTGTAAAGTCCTTTGTGTAAAGGTTAAGATTACCAAACTCTAAGCATCCCTGACCTTACAAGTTATATTGGCTTCATAATAAGGTGCTTTGTACATGATCAAATAACTAACTGTGCTGTTCAGTGTTAAGAATGTGTATAAGGACGAAGTAGTATGTGATGTCATCTCTATAAGAGCTTCACATTTGTTACTTGGACAACCTTAGTTGTTTGATCAACGTGTAATTCACGACGAAGATAAGAACACCTATACCTTTGTTAAGGATGGAAGAAAGATTGTATTGCAACTCATGACATCGACCCAAGTGAATGAGAACCATAATCAACTCACCCGAGCCAGTAAGAAGAAAGCATTAGTGATGAACCTAAGAGAGCTCTAAGCTATTAAGAAGGCCAATGAGCCTATGTTCCTGTTAGTTAAAAGATTGTTGGAGATGAGAGATTTAGAGGATGTTCTCAATGAGATTTGAAACCTGCTAAGTGAATTTTCCAATCTGTTTCCTAAGGAATTGTTGAGAGAACTACCCTCAGTCTGAGGTATGGAGTAGTATATTGACTTACAGCTAGGTACTGCCTAGCCGAGTTAGATGAGCTCCATGGTACCAAAATATTTTTTAAAATTGATTTGTGAAATAGTTACCACCAAATTCATATGAGACCAAGTGATGAGTAGAAGACTGCCTTCAAGACTAAACATGGACTTTACAAATGGTTAGTTATGCCATTCGAACTTACCAATGTACTAAGCACATTCATGAGATTAATGAACCATGTGATGTGCCCACTGATTGAAAGATGTGTGGTCATGTACTTTGATGACATATTGGTATACAGTGCTAACTTGAACAACGATGTTCAATATCTCTAAGCAATATTTGACCTTTTGCGAATCGAGAAATTATATGAAAATTTGAAGAAATGTACATTCTATCAAGATAAAGTGGTTTTTCTTAGGTTTATAGTGTTAGGAGAAAGAATCCAAGCAGATGAAGAGAAGATCCAAGCTATGTTGGAATAGCTAATGTCAAAAAATGCCATTGAAGTTTGAAGTTTTTATGGCTTAGCTTCTTTTTATTGGCGATTCATAAAAGTTTCAATACCAAAGCTACCCTCTTGACCGAGCTGACAAAGAAGGGTAATGGGTTTAGGTGGAACGACCGAGCCAAACAGAGCTTTAGGGAAATCAAGGAGAAACTTACCTTTACCCTTGTCATATCACTATCAGATTTTAACAAGCCGTTTGAGTTGGAATGTGATGCATTAGGAGTTGGAATTGGTATCGTCTTGATGGAGGAGCAACGACCCATTGCTTACTGCAACGACCCGTTGCTTACTACCTTAAACTATTCTGTGTATGAGAAAGAGTTATAATTTATTTTTTGAGCCTTTACTGTATGGCAAGACTATTTATTACCATGAGAGTTTGTTATTTATACAAACCATGAATCTTTGAAGCATCTTGGAAGTTAGAACAAACTCTCAAAGCGGTAAGCCAAGTGGTTGGAGTTTATGGAATGGTGTACATACGTAACCCAACATAAGAAGGGAAGTATAAATGTGGTTGCAGACGCTATGTCACGACGACAGACCTTGCTAATCATTTTACACACAAAATTACTGAGATTCTTGCTTATCATTAAGCATTATGTTGATGACCCTCATTTTGGTCCTATTGTTGAGTAGAGCTGATAAGGAATAGTTGTCAGAGGATATTATCTCAAGGATGGGTATCTATTCAAAACCTAAAGGCTATATATACCAAACTATTCCATACGTAAGCTATTCGTTTAGGAAGCTTATAGTGGTGGATTATCTAATCATTTTGGAGAGACCAAGGCAGTCAATCTATTGAAGGAAAACTTTTACTAGCCTAGTTTAGCCAAAGATGTACGTAAGGTAGTTTATAATTGTGAAGTGTGCAAGCAAGCTAAAGGGAAGAGGGAGCCTCATGGAGAATACATACCCTTACCGATACCAACCTTACCTTAATCCGACCTCAGCATGGACTTTGTCTTAAGGTTGCCCTAAACAATTAAAGGGAAAGATTCTATATTTGTTGTAATGGACCGCTTCAGCAAAATGGCACACTTCATCTCATGCCATCAAACTAACGATACTATATACATTGCTGATCTGTTTTTACAGGAAGTTGTCCCACTACATGGAGTGCTGATGACTATTGTTTCAGATCGAGACACAAAATTTTTTAGTTATTTTTTGAAGAATCTTTAGAGAAGACTTGGAACTAAACTTATGTTCAACTCCAATAACTACCCTCAAACTAATGGCTAAACTAAAGTAGTGAGCAGGACGTTAGGAAACTTACTCAAAGTTATCATGGGAAAGAACTCGAAAGATTAGGATCAGTATCTACAAGTTGTAGAATTTGCATACAACCAAACTGTCCATAGTACTATTAGGAAGACCCCATTCGAGGTTGTCTATGGCCTAAATCCTACTATCCTTCAGATATGATCGGCACCCCTATAACTACAGAAGAGAGTCAGTTCAAAGTTGATCGAGCTTAAGAATTGTAAGAGCTACACCAGTTTATAACTAGAAAGATTGCTAAGTTTAAACAAACAATAAGAGATTGGTAGCCACAACCACCAAACTGTTTCTTTCCAACTAAGAGACTTAGTATGGATTTACCTTAGCTTAGAGCAATTCCTACACTTGCGATAGCATAAGTTATCCCTTCAGGCTGATAATCCTTTCAAGTTGTTGAAGAAAGTCAATCACAATATCTACCAGATTAAGTTACTTGATAACTATGGTGTTTCTTCCACCTTCAATGTATTAAACTTGATTCCTCACCAACCAGAGGAAGGCCCCACAATTGCCCAAGAAGGACAATCAGAAACCACTCCAAATTTAAGGATAAATGTTTTCAACCCTTAGGTAGATGATAGGGATTAGCCCCCTAAACTAATTATACATGACCAAGCTAAAGGATTCCAAGGACTCGCGTAGAGAATTTTAGCTCACAGCCATATCCAAGATGGGGATTCCTATTTAGAATTGATCTCTTGCCAACCTGACTGTCAGATCCTCATGTATGCTAAGCTTGCTCTTGCCTAGCAGTTATGCTATGACAAGAGAACCAAGAAGACAGCTTTAAGACTATTTAAGCTGAGCTCCTAAGTTGACCACAAGCATCTAATCCTAACTCAAGCTTACTACTCTGTAATAGGATTGACTAAGCCCTAACCTAATCTAGATTAGATTGGCCCTTGACTACAAACTCTCTTTTCCCTTTTTTGCCTACCTTGTACTATATTTTTTACATCCAACCACCGAACAATACATGTCTTCTAGTTCAACATTCCAGAAGGATTCTTTTCCATCCATACTGAATATTCTTTGTCTCTTTTACCCTTTTTAGTATATATTACATAACCTACTTATAAGAATACCATTTTGTCTTTTCATACATATAAAATAACCCTAGTAAATGGGTATATAAACCCTTACTTAATTGTACACAAGATCAATCAATACCAAAAATTATTCAAGTTTCCATTGAGTAACCTTAGTGTTCTCATTATCTTTCAACTCTTATTTATTCCCTTTAGTAAGGAGTAGTGGCGAGTGACCCTTCAATTTGAACCAGTGAGTCATATTCAGTGGACTATAAGCTAAGTACTAGTGCATCATATCTAATTAGTAGATGCTTAAGCTTTGCTAGCTTTTCTTCTATTTTTTTTTTTTTAGTTCACCTTGTTGTAGTGTTTCTCTTTGTATCCAACCCTAGAGACACATTAAGTAAGATACCAACCTCGAATACAAGTAGAAAGAAAAATGAGAAGAAAGAGTTACGACAAGTGGCACGAAGCCTTTCTAGTTTATTGCTCAATGTCGACACTAATCATCTGCTTACAACTTCAATGCAACCGCTTAAGGGAAGATTCTTGATTAGGCTAGTCTGTTAGTAACTTCAACTCAACTCGCAACCTCAATAGACGAAACATGATTAGTCTTCCAATCGTTGGGTAAGCTAATAGCCATAGTCTTCGTAGCGTTGGCAACTTCTAAGCAAACTCCTCCCTTACTAGGTGAGCCAACCTTCCACATGAGCCCCCTATGGTAAGCCCCTAAGTGGAATTGCCCACCTCGTTTACAAGACCCAGTAAGCTATATGGAGGGTGAGAGACTATCTTAATATGGCCCTCGTATAACCATTGGACAAAAACCTTTGCATTGCTTGAGGAGTACCCTTTTGCTACGATAATCCCCATCGAGAACTCGCATGCACAAGTACTTCAGAGGTAATACCTGAATACACTGAAGCAACCTTGTACAAATGAGTATTCTAGTAATTAAGCTACCCCATCAAGTGGTAGATAGACACTTGAGATCCTACTACTGCTCGTGCTTCCTTAGGTCAATGGTAGACCCAACTAAAGGTTCTACATATACCCCTCAATCAATACTTAAAGGCATCCCCATACCATAGGGCAACCGATACTAGGCAAGTGCACCTATCAAATTCTAATATTGGATGTGAGTCCGAGTCGATCCTTACCAAATATTAGTACTAACCTTATCTTTATTATTTAATAAGCAAATTCAATTCAAGAACTCAATTCTTTAAATTAAAATTGCAGTAACTAATTAATTTAACAATTAATCAAGAACTAAACAAGAAAGCAAAATATTAAAGATTAAATTCAGGACTCAAGAACATAACTAGATCTTGACTCTTTAGATCTATACATGCAACCTTCCATAAAGACAATCTAATTTAATGAAGAACTCTCTTTTAAAGTTAATAACTTTCCCAAGCTTACTAACCCTAATCTCTAGATTACCTAATATAATCTCTTCCTTATAGTATAATTTAAGATTGCATTAACGTACAGCGAATTCTCGTAAAAATAATATTAAAGAAAATTATTAATCTAAAAGAATCTTGCAATTTATCTCTAACATTACACAAACTTTTATCAACTATGCTAAATCTAATTATATAAGAAATCTCATGATCTTATTATACAATAACAGATTTAAATTAATAGCCTGCAAAATTATTAATTTAAAACATATAAGCATACATAATTGATTCAAAAAGAATAAATATCTTCATTAGATCTAAATAAAACCAATCGTCATCTAGGATCTACAAGACTTAAATACCAAAGATCTACTCTCCACACATCATAAAGTAATAATCTAAAATCAAAGAATAGAGAAAAATAGAAAAAAGAATCATGAAATAAAAAAAAAAAAATGAATCTTGAAGTCTTCTTTATATCTTGCTCTCTTAAGTGTTCTTGACTTGAAAAACTCTCAAAAAGTTATGCCAAAAGTTCTCTTGTGAAAACCCTAAAGAGGATTTATATAGACGTTGTAAAAAAATATGGTTGCTAAAAAACATATGACCGAAGATTCGATTATGTACCCTGATCATGTACTTCACTATGATAGGCTCTTTTTTCTCTTTTTTTTTTTCTTTAAATCTAGAAACGACACGACTAGGGACATGACCGTATCCTTGGGTCATGTCATTGGCTATGGTCAGTGAAAATTTTGTCTAAAATCGCTTGGAAATGATATAACTATGTCATTTAGTTATATCGGTCTTCAAACCTTTATTCCTTACTCATTTTAGTTCCGACTTGAGTGAAATATGTTTCTATCTTCTCATTTTCTCCCATAAATTGTTTTTAAACCTAGAAAACAAAATTTTACTTAATTAAGTATCATTATCTAAAAATAAACTCAAATTTTAGAAGAAAATCATGAAAAATCACTAAGTAAAATATATCCAATTTAAAGCTTATCAAACTTCCCTACACGTAAGAATTTGCTTGTCCCAAGTAGATAGATCAATGAGAAATTAGGATAAGAATTCTTAAAGTAAGAACTATTATTACTTAGGAAATTGGCCAAAATTTACACTTAACCTGGAAAAAGTAGCAACTTATAACTTCATTCAATTTTCTTTAAACAACTTCCTTAACTCTTATACTCAACCCTTTTTATCAATATCCAAAGGACACAAAGTATCAGAGTTCACAAGCTAATCCTTATAAATTAAAGTTTACCTAGATCATTTAATCAAGGATTTCTATACTTAAGATCAAATTCAACACCTTGCCAATCTAGAAAAAGTCATAGAAATTTTAACCTATTTAGCTAAAATGTATACAACTCTCTCTTCAATATTACTAAATACCATAATTCAAAGTAAACACATACTACATCTACTCATCCTCTAATCGCCCACTTAGTTCATGTTTTCATTAGGAAGGTTTAAATTTACTAAATTTATATTATTAATTAAGCATATTATTTAAAAACAATTGTATAGGCACAGGGAAAGGAGCTCGCTCTTCTAGTAGACCAAGACCGATTTGTACCAACCTAACCCTCAAATTGGTAGTAGAAAAGAACCTTGCTCTTCTAAGAGACTAAAGCCAATGCATACTAATTTATTTTTTCAAGTTTACTTTGGTATTGGTAATAGAATTCAACCTCACTCTTCTAAAGGACCAAGGTAAACTCTTACCAATTTTGCATTTTTATTATTAATTATTTATGCATTTATATCACTTTCTACCTCTAAATATTTCAAGTTTTTAAGGGCTTCTCTAAGGATAAATTTCATCTGTTCATTTATTAAGGATTATAGGGCTCTAAAGTCATCTAAGGGAAAAGCATACATCAAAGTAAGTTTTGAAAATAATCGTGACTAACCCCTATCTAATGATGTTGCTATAATCTTAAATCCTAAAATCCTAGACTAAATTACCTGTAACTTTACTCCACAAAGATTTCACCTATTAACTTTGACAAACTATAATTCATTCATTAAAGATCAAGTATTCAAATATTCATTACAATCCATTAAAAGTTGCCAATTTCTAAATAATTGTAGGCTAATTTCCAAATAATTGTAGGTTAATTAAAACAATAAAATTAGGTTAATTGCGAAAAAATTGGTCTCTTAAGTAGCGAAAGTTTTTATATCCATTTCCCTACACTTAAAATCGTACATTTTCCCCAATGTAAGAATTAAGTAACACATGAAAAATATATCAAGGCAAACACATATGAGTGAGGGAATAGAAAAGTGGGAAAAGAACTAATACTTTACTGAAAATTGCAAATCTTAAATGCACAAAAGTCATAAGTTATGAAGTAACCCACTCCAAATTTGCAAGCACAAAAACTTAACATTTCCATCTAAAAGCTTCAACCTTTAGTTCCAGCATGGATAAGCAACCAACATTATCCTTCCATCAAGACACAAAAGAAAACCTAAAAGAGAAAAGAAAAACAAAAGCAAAAACATATAAAAAAGTTTAGCAAAGTAAAATGAAGTCTTAAAACTGAAGTACATCCTAGGCCATATCATGAAAATAAAATAACCACTTCTCCTCAATCATCATTCATAAAATCATCATCGTTCTCCTCAAAATCCAAATCTTCATCATCCTCTTCATTATCGACTTCCTCTTTTGAACTCTCCTCTTAAGCACCTTCCTCCTCCTCAACTATTTCTAAATCCTCATCAGTTTCTCTCTCTTATTGATCTTATGCTTCTTTAGCTAGGTCCTAGGTGGCTTCTTCTAATGAAGATGAGTTAGGAGACTTTTGGAAAACATCAAGAACTTTCAAATTATTTAGTCTAGCCACATTACAACAGAATTGTGTAATGCAATTTTGCTTTGCTAACATCTTGCCCATTTTATACTCCATCCTATCTTAGCGGGTACTTAGATTTTTCAACATATTCTCTATCCGATCAAGCTAAGAACCCAATCCATGACTCGAACTAGAACTAGCTCCTCTATGACTCAACATTATCCAACTTCACTTGCATATTCCTAATAGTTTCTCTTTTGAACAGCTTTGTCTCCCCTACTACTATTAGTTCTGGCAGTCATCCATTAAGAACACCCAACCCAATTGCTAGAAGAGTAATGCAAGGTCTACAACATATTTTCTTATGCGCATAAATATTTTGTGCCTGCTTCATCAAGTATAAAGTTAACAACATGGCTAAGTTAATTAGATATTTCACTATCATACTATATAAAGCCATGAGCTCAATCTTGCCAACTATACTCGTACTCTTACCCCATCTTGCTATGGAATGTGATAAAGCCTAATGAATGATATGGTATTCATGACGATGCAAACCAAAAGCCTTGCTTGATTTGGTTGCATACTTAGGCCCTGTAATAATCTTTCGCCAATAGCGCCAAGGGGCAAGATCATATGGAATGCGATATGTGAATTCAAAGCATTCTCTTGTTTGAACATAGTCGACACCATATAAACCCAAGAAAATGCCAAACTCCACAAGTGTCATTGAGTAAGGCCTATTGTTCATCCTGAACTTAAGCTTTCTCTAGGGGTAAGTAATATCGATTGGTTTCTTTAAGTCATCTATATATAGAAACTCTAATGTCAATTCATAGTAGATAGGTACTTAAAAGGTCAAGAATTTTGCCCATGGTCCAACTGCTAACAACTCATGCACTTGCCCTAAAAGATTTAAGTGGGCAATAACATCCTAATTTAAATAAAGTGTCTCACAAATTATATACAACTAAACTCAAGTAAAGTTGTCTTAGTAGTGAACTGTAACATGCAATGTACTAGACCATCGAGCGTAGCTAGTGGTCTTAGCGATGGAAGATGTGAAGATGATGCAACAGCCTTACTTTTTCCATTACTTCTAGTTTTTGCCTCGATGCCATATCCTACATGAAAAAGAAATCTTTTAAAATCAAGAATTGGTCACCAATGCTTTCCCCACACTTAGAATGACAAACAATATAAGAACTAAGCACAATTATGGAAGAAAGCACAATAAAAATCACTGGGGCATTTTAACAAATAGATCATAGGCATGCTATATTCTTTGCAATTTCAAAGAAATAGTCATATAATAACTCAATCCTGTGTTACAAAACATAATCGAAACATGCCTAATGAATAATTCTTACATGATTTAGCAATCAAAGCCTAAGATTTTTTAATTCCTTTGAAACCCTTACTTCTTGAGTTTTAAGAACCAACACTCGTGTGTAAAGAAATTTAAGTCCATACATGTAAGAGGAAATTCCATCCTCACTATGATGCATCATAATTAACACGACTGTGTGAGCAATCGTGTTTTTTAAAATCTAAATTTGGCACCTAATTCAAGAACATGATTATTTTCTTCATGCGAATCACTACCCAACTCTCAAAACAAGTAAAATTCATCATAAGTCATACTAACTAAGAAAGACCATGCAATAGCCTTAAATTCTAGCACTCTATCTTTATAAAAGTGGAATCCAAGTGAGTTCTTCCATGGAAAATTCAAGAAAAAGAGAGATCAAGAACTTACTAGAATACTTGAAGTAGATTGCAACTTGAGAAGCTTGAATTAGTATGAGCGATAGATTGTGGATCAAATATGGGAGTGAGTGTGTTCTTGTGTGTTTTTGGGCATGAGAGAGAGAGTAGAAGAGAGAGAAAAAGTTGTGTGTATATTGAAGTGAAGTAAGGATGGACTTTTTAAATATGTTACTTGACCTAAATTATTAGCTGCAATACAACCTTAGACACAACCATATCTTACGATCTTGTAATACACTATGATGTGCTAAAGTAATACTCTTAGGAACGATACGGTATGAGACACAATCGTATCTCGCGACCGTGTACCACACTATGATCACGGGTGAAAGATGCCTAGAAGTGACATAGTCCAAGACATGATCGTGTCTCTAAACTGTATAGTAGACTCTTACATCATTTTTTTTTTTTCAAAAAGAATATTGCATCCTAAGTTTAAAAAATTAATTTAATCAATGTAAAAAAAAAAAAAAAATGGGACTAAATATGCAAATGCTAAAATAACTACTGACTTAAAAATTCCTAAGTGCATAAATAAGAAATTTAAATAACGTAATTAAACAAATAACTTAGATTGTCTCCTAAAGAGTGCTATATTTAATGTCGATAGCTCGACAGAATATATTTGCAACTATGTCGTCTTGCTTAGTTAAGATAAAGCTCCACCTATCCATCATGCTCAGAATTTCTACCTAAACATAATTTCAACCATTGACCATTTACTTTAAATAGTCTCCTTTATAGGTGTATGACTTTAGTTGTCCTATACGGAAAAACTTTGGTAACCATGAATGGTCCAAACCATCTAGATTTTAACTTACATAGAAATAAATGAAGTTGAGAATTGTACAAAAGAACTAGATCTCCTTTTTTAAATTGATGACGTCACTTAATTCACTTATCTTAATACTTCTTGGTTCTTTCTTTGTATATCCTCAAGTTTTCATATGCCATGACTCACCACTCATTAAGCTCATTCAACTAAAGCTTTTGATAAGTACCTATATACTAAAAATCTAAGTTAATACTTTTAATTACCCAATAAGCTCTGTGCTCAATCTCTACTGATAAGTAACTAGCTTTCCTATGTACGAGTCAATACGATGTGGTTCTTAATGGGGTTTTATAAGCATTTCTATGTGCTCATAGAGCATCATCCAACTTCTTTGACTAATCCTTTATATGATGCTCTATGGTTTTCTCAAGGATTTGCTTAAGGTTTTTGTTAGCAACTTCTACTTGCCCATTAGTTTGGGGGTAGCACGAAGTAGTTACCCTATGAGTGACACCATATTATTTTAATTCTTACTCAAGTTGAGCATTACAAAAGTGTATTCTCCTATCACTTATAATTGCTCTATGGGTGCTAAAATGAGAGAATAGACCTTTCGAAAACTTCTTTACTATTCTAGCATCGTTAATAGGTAAGGCCTAAGCCTTAACCCACTTAGAAAAGCAGTCAATGGCCACTAGAATGTATTTATTCCCATGAGAGTTCGAAAAAGAGCCCATAAAGTCAATTCCTCACACATCAAATACTTTGACCTCTAAAACGAGATTTTGTGGCATCTCATCCTTACGTAATATGTTCTCAGCTTATTGACAATTGTCATAAGTTTCAACATACTTTTGGGCATCTTTAAACACCTTACCTAAGGTATGCCACTTCTTTTAGCAAACCTTATCGAGGTCACTACCAACATTTGACAATATGTTCAAGCGTCAAGTGGTAGCAATCCCTAACTGTTACTTCAATGGGGAAGTTGAGTTAACTGAACATGTTCTTTTTGGCGCAAGTGGTCAACTTGTGTTTAGTTTGGGGCTTTGGGATAGAAATTTGCTAGAAACAATATTGCTTCTCTTAAGGTATGGTGGAAAGAATTTATCACTCGAGAAATCAAGAAAATGGATCATTAAGGAGGTTTTGTTGAGAAAGTTATGGAGATTACAGGGCTTCTGTAGAAGGAAAAATGTGATTGTGTTTTTTGCAATCAAAGCCTTAACCCTAATAAAGTAGTTCATCAATTACACAAGTGGTGGTTGGAGAAAGATCGGACACAACAAGTTACAATTCTATGTATACTGACTATGAATCAGGTGCGTTGCATATGTGAATGGGGGGTTTTTTGTAGTCATGAATTTGTATAGCATACTAAAGAGTTTGTCTAGATGGAATCCACTCAAGATTATGATCTACAGTACAATGATAATATGTGGAGATGCAGGAGAGATCATTCAAGGTTAATTGATATGAATGGTGGAGGATTTTAGATAGATTTATATTTAGGGAGATGCAAAGATGAAGTGTGACGGTTTGATCAGCGGCAAATAAATGGTAGTGCTGTAAAGGATGGAGACACCTATTGTTTGCATAAGGTTATGAGATCACGTGATTTAGCCATAAGATTTGAGGATAGTAATGAATCTTATTGTAGGGTGTTTTCTGATGGATTATTGGCTAAGGAAGCCCAACTTGCTGGTATATCTGTAATTGTATTGGATGACCACTATCAAATTCAATCGGGTGCTTCATTAACTATATATGCCTAAAAGTATTGAGATGATTGAATGTTATGCTCTACTATTAGATGTCCAATTAGTAAGGCAATAGATTGCCTGAATTTATTTTATGCTATTATAGGTTAGATAAATGGACTTCATTAAACTCTCTCACCTTTTCTAGAGGAAATGCATCAATTATTGTTATCTCTATAGGATGTTTCTATTAAATTTGTGTATATTAATAGATCTCTTAATCAGTTAGCCAAGTTAGTAACCATTAATATATGAAGAGAAATTTGGTCTTATGATTGGTGGTTAAACCTCCCATTTGCCCTTCAATAACTACTTGAATTTATGTCTTCGTGTTGTTTTTGTGTTTGTTCTTACTTTGATTGTGGTTAATTTATTGAATGAATCAATTTCACTTTAGGGGAAAGAAAAATAATAATAATTCTAATTAATAAAGAGAAAATAGAATCATGATTGTGTTTTTGCGTTGAGAAAGTGGAATCAAATTATCTCTTAAAATCATAAATTTCAAATTATGATTCTAAATTCTACTTTTTAAATAGAGAAAAAAGAGAATAAAATATGGAATCAAGATTCCATTCTTATTAATTTTTACATACTAAATATAATCTTAAAATTTTGAAATACCTGAATTCCATTATGTGATTTAGTTTTTACTAAATGGACAAAGCCTGGCGGATATACTTAGAAAATGATTTAAAAAACTCAGAATTTGGATAATCCACGACCCCCTGTATAATTTTTCACACTATCACGACTTAATAAAATAGAGCAAATTGACTTATAAACTTTAAGTTAGTTTTTAATTTATTGGCACAGATAATCTTTTAAACAATTGCTAACAGACTTTTAGCTAAACCATCATTCCATAATTTCTAATAATATTTAACTACATCATCGGTAAACTTACTATAACTACGACTATCGGTCGCCATCCACCACCACCCAAGTGTCCGTCACCACCACCGTCGCAGTCGATGGACGCCCAACCGCGACCCGTCACTGATGACCCGACCCATTTTCCATGGGACTTCAACTTTAGTTTCGAAAATCTCCTAGACATGCCCACGGACGTTGCCTGTCCCCCACCAAACATGCCAAACCCTCCGCCAGCCGAAGAAGACCCGACCCGAGATCCGAGGCTATTCTGCTCCAACTTCCTTGCCGGTCGACTTCCATGTTCGTGTCCGGAGACTGACGTAAAGGTGGAGGAAGAAGAAAAGGAGAAGGGAGAGCATGTGGGGTCGGGTAAGAAACGGGGCCGAAGAGGCCCGGTTCGTGCCAGGACGGGCCCAATACAGTGTCAGGTTCCGGATTGTCAAGCGGATATCAGTGAGCTCAAAGGGTATCATAGGAGACATAAGGTTTGTTTATGTTGTGCGAATTCGGGTTCGGTTGTTTTGGATGGTGAATTCAAGAGATATTGTCAGCAGTGTGGAAAGTAAGTCCAATCCTAGTCTATTTTCAAGATGTTTCTGGGCACTATTTTAGTGTCTAATAGAACTTGTTATCTGGTGTGTTTTTCATTTGGAGAACTTTTTCAAAAGCAACAGATGTCATTTTCTTCATTTTCCATTGATATTTGCAGTAGTATTTGACCAAAACTAGTTAGCCAGTGCAAACTTTACTTGTCACCACCATTTATTTGTTAAAAAAACATTATTAATCACAATCTCTTGAGGTTACTGGTGGTTTTGACTCTAATAAATATGGAAAACCAGAAAACGTTTTTGATCGAACAAACACACCTTGTTTAAACTATTAAATGCTAGTTACATGCTAGAAGTAATAGCGGGTGAGATTCTTCTTTATGAAAGTTAATTCTTTTGGTGACTCTTTTAATATTGATAGTTATTGATCTTGATTTTGTTGCGGATATGTTGTTGTTAAGGTTAAAGTGTGCGAATAAATATCTGTACAACTGATCATAAATGTTTTGGTTTCAGTTTTCAATTAAGACTAAGGATTGTATCTTCCGTGAATATTTGTGATTTGTGATAATATTGTTACTCTCATATAAGGAAGTTGACGAGTTGTCAATATGATATTATCTGGACCACCATGCAATTGCAGTATGATTAGAACAGTTTTCTCCATAAAAATTATGGTCATGAAGAGTCTTATTTTCAAATAAATTCATATAGTCATGTAAATATGATTTAAAGTAATGTGTGCTAGGAAACATATAATGAGTTTTCTTCTTTTTGTGTTTTGGTTACCATTCTTGATTTTATAGATGCAGTAGCATTTGAATGCAAAGGGCATATGGAGATTTACTGACAATTTTCTCTGTATTATATTTCTTTTAGATCAAAGTTGCTATCCCTTGATTCTTACGTTTTGGTTTACTGTATGAATTTTGATAGAAAGGTAGATCACTTTCATCATTATGTGGAAGTGATTCTTTACCGTTGCTGATCTACATTAGAGATACAGCACTCCATTTTGTAGCTGTTTCGTTTGAGGGCATTAAAAGAGAAAGAACTGAGTTTAATGTTTGTCCAATGTCATTTGAAGGTTTCATGTATTAGCGGATTTTGATGAGGGTAAACATAGTTGTCGAAGAAAGTTAGAGCGACACAACCAAAGGCGAAGAAAGCCTAGTGATCCAGGTAACACCGCTTGGAAGGAATCTCATCAGGAGGTGCATGTGGAAGAAGCTGCTGACGATGATTCTGGAACCAAAGGTATAATAATGAGTTGTCTTTATATGTATACATCCAGAAATTTCTCGTAATCTTCATCTTAACCAGGTCAGTATCATTTAGGTAATGTCATCAGCTTGAATAGCCTGCTAGAGGCAAAAGCAGCCACATTGGAGCCCAATGATGCACGTCCTCCAGTCTCTTCTTTCCCTGAGTCCCGTAATTTTGCCAGTGAAAGCATTGTATCATCTATGCCTGCTCAAGATTTTGTGACAGACGGGGGAAAGGATAATCCTAAAAGTTCGCATTCTCCTTCATACTGTGATGATAAGAGTGCTTATTCATCTGTGGTATGTTCGAGCTGCATCAATATTCAGTAGCTGTTTCATTCACATATCATTTCAGTAATATTTACTATTTTTATTCACTTGTTAGTGCATCTGTGTTTAGTGTCCAACAGGGAGGATATCATTCAAACTATATGACTGGAATCCTGCAGAATTTCCAAGACATCTTCGCCACCAGGTATCTGATAACATCTTAGCATATTGCATGAATGCTTTTATTATGTGATTTCATAATTTAGCTATGATGGATCAAATACTTTCCAGATATTTCAATGGTTGGCCAATATGCCTGTTGAATTGGAGGGTTATATACGCCCTGGATGTACAATCTTGACTGTATTTGTTGCAATGCCTAAAGTTATGTGGAGCAAGGTAATGGCTTAATTGGATTTGGTTCTGCATTTCTTGTTATCTCTATGATTCTTTAGCTTCATAGGTGAAAGTTTTGGACAGAACTATGGCATAATAAAGTAGCTGAACTATCTTTTCTTCTACATAATAGGTGTGAAGAACTTCTTTTGGAGAAAAGTGAAAATCATCATTTAGTGATATGGTTTCTCTCTTGGCTTAATGATAATTTTGTCTCTTTATCTCCTTCAGATTTACTTGCTGTCTTCTTATGCTTTGGTTAAGGTTCTTTTGCACGTCATCTTTTTGTAACATCACTGTTGCATATAGGTAATCATATCTATAGGTTCTTGATGGATTTTAATCTACTTCATGAAAAAATAGACAACTAGGCAACATGGTTACTTTTTGATATAGTTTGTTTTCCGCCTACCTGTCATTGCTCCATCTCATTACTTCACTTTGTTAATATTCATAAATTAGAATTTTGTCCTTTGAGGCCTGAAATGGTGCAACACTTTTGTTGATTCCCTTTTTTGTGGGGAGCTTTGTGTTTGAACATTTAACATTTTCTTTCTTTGATATCACTAAAGCATTAGCTGACTCATGTTTGAATCGATAGGTTGAATATGCATTTACAGTTTATTTTTGTTACATTAGATCTTCAAATAAGCTGAAAATTTAAACTTTTAGATATATGTTTTGATTTACAATTATATTCTTATGCCTCTTGTAAATGGACTGAGATATTGATGGGAACCCATCAGATGAATTAAATTAGATGAGGGCAAGATGATTGTGAGAATTCAAACTCAATGCCACTTGCTTTGCACAATTTCAAGTCATATTCACAACAATGTATCTACAAATTAATCTTGTCAATCGATATGAGGTTTTATATCAATTGTTCAACAGCATTCGCATTAATATGAGATCAATGGACATATTCAAATATAAATATAAACCTTATTATGCTTACAAGCTTATACCTGTAGATCAATGGGCTACAAAACATTCATGATTGGTGTTTCCGTAGGATTCTACCGTTACTAGAAAAAGTGGATTAGATTTTACCTTTCATTTCACATTGTTGCCTCACTCGGAGATGCTAATAGAAGAACAATAGGCATGAGAATCTTCTTTCTTCTCAACTTTTACTCAAGTAGTCAGTTGTTTGTGTTGGCATTTGGGAATATTTTTTACTGTTATTTTTTATCTGTTGGCATAAGTACTTTCTGCAATTTTCTTCTATTAAAGATTTTGTGTTTTCTCTCATTGAGCAGCTGCATAAAGATCCACTGTCTTATCTGCATAAATTTATTGTTGAACCTGGGAGGCTTCTATTGGGAAGAGGACCTACTCGTATTTACCTAGATGATATGATTTACCATGTTACCAAAGGTATGATTTGCTCACATAGATTATCTTTTTTCTCTTTCTTTCTTATTTTTATCTCATCTGGCTGGTGTAACATGCAAGTCAAAACAATTTTAAAATTTGAGTTTTTTCACCTCCAAATTTGATGGCTGCACTTTCTTTATCTCATTCATTAAATGCATTCATGGCTATGGTACACATGCAGATAAAACAGGGGAGAAGAATATATATCTAACATATGTATAGACCCAGGTAAAATCCTACACAATGCATAGGCAACGGCTTAAAGTGCATATTCATAATAATAGATACCATAAATTTACTAAAAATATTATCTTAAGTAGCATAGTAACAATTATGTTCATGATATATTTCAAATATAGTGTAATTCAATTATATGAATATGTGTTACATATTATACATATTCATATAATTAATCTTTCTTGTAGAAAGAGTTCTAATCCTTTAAAATGTAGGATTGCAAAATTATGGATGCTTAGAGTTGTGTCATTTTATATGAAGTCATCTTTCGCATAAAAGGGTTACTCTCTTGTCTAACCTCAACATGCTATCAAAGCCATCTTTTACACATATATGATATACAAAGTTCCAGAAGTATATATGAAAGATGTTTCTTCTAAGTCTTGTGAGGAATTTAGCTTGTAAAAGTCACCTCCACCATATGTACATAACATGTGCTAAACTTAGTGATCTGGATATGATGTGAATGTAAGTTCCTCAACGAATTACCTCACCACGTAATATGCAGTTTTTCAGTTAAGTGACATGAAAT
Organism: Lumnitzera littorea; assembly: GCA_024138015.1. Lineage (NCBI taxonomy): Eukaryota > Viridiplantae > Streptophyta > Magnoliopsida > Myrtales > Combretaceae > Lumnitzera > Lumnitzera littorea. The sequence continues at coordinate 37,434,109 of JAMXBB010000001.1, forward strand.
ATCTTTTGTTTGGTGCTTCTTATCTCCATTGCATATTTATTTTCATAATGAGAGCAGTTGGCCAAGGGATAAGCTTCTTAGGCTTCCTCCTTTTAAGTATTAGTTCCTCTAATCTAAGCAGTAGTTTTCCCTGCATGTTTTGCATCCTGTTGCCCTTGGGTTGCTTTTCATTAAGAAAATATGGATTCCTTGATTTTACGGCATTCTTCTGTTAGATCAGATGAAAGGACATACATTCTTCTGTTGTATGGCATTAACATCATGTTTTTTGACATTACGTGTAGAAGATACAACTGTGGTGAAAATCGAGGCAGATGGGAAGGTCCCCAGGCTGTATAATATTCATCCTGTTTGTTTTGAGGCTGGGAAGCCAATGGAATTTTTCGCGTGTGGAAGTAATTTAGACCAGCAGAATACTCAGTATGGCAATATCATCCATATTCTCTCAGATCTTATAGAACTTTTCTTTACATAACAGAGGAAAAGATAGGATACAGAATCTTAAATAGCTTTCTATTCGTCTCTCATTTGTTCTTCCATAGTTTGATGTTCTAGAACATTCCATCTTGATAATGGTTGTGTTGATCATTGAAATTGCTGAAAAAAATTTAGATTTTTAAACTAGCTTCCAAGGAAGTTCTATTGGTGTAAAAATATTGACGTGGTATCTGTTTCTCAAAGTAGTTCCAGTACTTAAAAAATATTTCGCCCTGATGTTTTGGTTGGAGTACACCATTTAATTGACCTATTAAATTGGTTAGTCTCCATTCTATTTGTTGGTAAAAAAATACTGAAGCTAATATGTGTGAATGCATGAGGCTTACTGTTTCTCTTTGCATTTGCTCAGGAAAATCTTCAAAAAGATGTGACAAATATTTCTCTCTCAACAAAGCTTATTTGGTGGCAGGTTTCTTGTATCATTTGGAGGCAAATATTTAAAGCATGACAGCAGTGCGATATCCTCAAATGATTGGACAAAAGGAAGCTCTAAGAGGAACTTTGATAATCAATTGTATAAGATAAATACTACACATACCACGCCCAATCTCTTTGGTCCTGCCTTTATTGAGGTTGGTATATTGAGAAAGTGCTTCCTTCTTCCGCCAAAATACCGTAATAATATTTTGGTTCGTTTTTTCCTCAAGATGTCTAGTGTGATAGGTTCCCCCATACAATGCAATGCAGGATTTGCTGCTATACATATGATTTTTTCATGCTTAAGTCTTGGAAAAGGTTCCTTTTAAGTGTGTGTGTGTATATAGAGGCTCTTGTTTTATACTTGCAAGCCATGCCCTTAGTTTCTGTAAATGGTAGCAATGAGAGTAATATGAACTCAGTGAAGTCAAATGTTTTCTTTGACCTGCATGATAATAAACGATGATTATGATATTTGGCCTTGGCCAATAAAATAGATGCTTAATTTTTTTATTTTCTGGGAAGAGAACTATGTCCCTAATAATCAACAGAAGTAGACTCTAAACACCAAATGAATTTATAGGGTAAAGATGTTGGCATCTGTCGTCTGCTGCTTTGGCAAATAGATAAGTGCTTTGTGGTGTTTTATTGCATTGCTTTGTCATTCTCTCCTCCTTTTCCTGTCTACTACATTATAAGTGGTTTTGCAATAGGGAGCAAAGTGTAAAGAACCAAGAATGTAGCAACAAAAAATGGTATTGTGTACTGTTGTAGAGATGACTATCCAGATAGTAAAACTCAGGATCTGATTTTGCACACTAATCAATGCCCTATATATATATGTATGTATATATATGGACACTCCACTAACCTCTCTGGTAATTACCTCACTCCCTGCATAACCCATTCTCACAACGGTGATATCAACTTGCTGCATGTTTCTGTCTTTCACAGTTCTGTGCATATAGAACAGGATTACCAGTGGCCTGTATATGCTTGGCCCATTCACCATATCCCCTGTATCATATCAATGGTACCCTCATAATGTTTATTTGATATGATGTTTTTTACTGCACTAGATTGCTGCACTCTCAATAGAATGACAGCTTAATTTTGCCTTCATGGATGTTGTGGTTATCCTGTTTGGAAATCATGATGTTGGAGGTTCTGCTTCTTTGCCTTTATAAGAAAGTGTCTCTCATTTACTTTATTGGGATTCAGATCTTTGATTATTTGATGTTACATCATGACTTTTTTAGGTGCTATCTGATGCCATAATAATGTTAATGGGGATTTGATCTCTTTCCATTACAGTCTTCTGGCTTCACATATTGAATTTGAATTGTCTAAAACTCCAGAACCTAGATTAATACAAACTATTAATAGGGAAACTAATTATATGATAAGATGTGTTGGAACATAAGCTTCATGCTATATTGGCTGATTATTTTCTTATTTTTGCAAGTCTTATTGATTGTGACATTTCGCTCTTAATCTATTTTCCAACAAAAATTTTTGTAGGTTGAGAATGAGCATGGACTATCAAACTTCATTCCTGTTCTAATCGGGAACAAGGAAATTTGCACTGAAATTGAGATGATACAGGAGAGGATAGATGCATCATTCCCTAAAAATGAGTTGCTATCAGATGTTACATCAGAGGAATTTCTTAGCAGGCAAAGTCCTATTTCTGAGTTTATTGTGGATATTGGATGGTTACTCAAGGAACCAATGACTGAAAATCTCCACCAACTTTTTTCTCCATCACAGGCTCAAAGATTTATGTTTATGTTGGACTTTTTAGTACGGAATGATTCTGTCATTATCCTGGAAAATGTTTTACGGTCACTAAGTGTTCTGATAAGTAACTTGGAAGAAGGAACTTCTAAAGATGGATCCTATGTCCCTAATATGTCGTTGTTAAAGGCATGGATAGTCCAGGCAGAAGAACATCTTCATGGAAAGCCTCCTATTGGAGTGTGTTTAGAGCTGCATTCTGAATTCTGTGGGCAAAAACAGCATTCTGGTCATCAAAGTGACAATCAGAATGGTGCACCTGTGGATCTTTTAAATACAGATCAGGTGACTCCTCACTTTTTCTACTTGCAGGAAGCATATTATTATCCATAAACATTATGTTGAACATTTATATTCAGGAATCTCGAAAGGTCTAGCTCTCTGTCTTATGAATTATGTCTTTCTTCATACTTTTATGCATTGCAAATATGATGTCCTCTATTGTAAATGAATTTTCTATTCTCTGGTGATTACATTCTAGTGCCTACCATTTGTTGAAGTCCGTTGACTGTGTATGTGAAGATAACTTTGTTCAGATCAAGAATTCTTCATCTCAACACTGAGTTTCATTTAATTCTGAAATTACCATCAGCTGTCGTGTTTGACTTGCTTTGTTTCATTGCAGGATTTGGAGAAAGGAGAGAGCCATTATTTGGGAATACCAAATACTGCTGCCCCTCTTGAATCTGTCCCATTTCTGAATGCTGATGCGGTCTTGAATAGGAACTCGAAGTACCAGATGAGCTCTTTATTGAGCATTGTCCTGAAATCCCGTCCTACTTTATATGTAATTGCTGGTGCAGCTACTTGTTTAGGAGTATGCTCTATACTTCTTCATCCACATAAGATTGGTGAATTTGCAGCATCTTATTATACAAGTTTATTGGACAGAGCATAAGATGAAAGTCTATCAAAATTGAGAGACGACAATGATCAATGCTGTATGACTATTTGCTTGCACCAAGAAATTTTCGAGATTGACCATCAGTGAAGCGTGGCGGTCATTTCTACAGTAGGATAAGATGGTCATAGTCATATCTGTAGTGGAGAAAATAGTTTTCCCGTCTCATGTATAGCTGGTCTGCTGTTGATGCATCAACACTAATCTAACAGAATCACCTGGAGACTCCTGCAGTTTGCGTTCACTGTCGGGGATGAATAGGGACACTCTACAATTCCACTCCTGTTTCTATACGTAAAGATATATGTAGGGAGCGCATCTCGCTATGATAGATATGATGTATGCTAAGAGAAACTGTTGTTTTGTACAAATTGACGAATAATCATTTGTAACGTTGCTGGTGTATAATAAAAAAATGTTCAGAAAAGAACCCGAGGTTCAATGTGTAGAAGTCCAAGAAAGCTGCCTATTTCCCAGTCGTGCTTGTGTAGGTAGCTTCTCTTTCATATGATCCGGGAATTTATACGCACCCCTACCTTTCTGTGTCTCCTTGTTCTTCCATGCCATAATTCAGCTTTATATGGGAAACCTCTTAAAGGCACATCAGTAGTTGATCAAACGCTAAACTGAAATGACAAAAACAGAGTTGAGTAAAATAAAAAAAAAAAATAGCATTGACTCGCATGATGCATTGAAGAAGTGCAGCATTTGTATGCTGGAGTGGTAGAATTTATTTCTAGGCTTCGATCGAAGATATATAGCAGGGACTTGTGAGGAAAGAGCATGGATTATGACATTTTTGGAGGTTGGAAAAAATTTAAGTGGAAAGAATAGAACATCCAAATGTTTTAAATCGATAATAGATGCATAAGACATTATTGAAAATAAGTACAACTCTTACAAAGGAAATGGAATTCATTTGATGATCTCGTAATAAAGGAAAACAAGATTAATTGAGGGCCTCCAGTAGAAGCCTTTAATGAGCAATTAAATGACTTCTAAAATCTACTATAAGATGGGACAAACTTTAAACACAACCTTTATGCTATGAATAAGACTTTGATGCTCTCTTGCACCACTTACTACCATTGGAAAAAGAAGCCCTCCTCAAGATTATCTTGAATATGGGTAATCCCTAAAACTAAAATTTTTCAATTTCAACGTGGATTTCTACGGAAACGATTAATCTCCTAAAAGATCAAACTTATTTAAATTCTAGATTTATTCCTTAAACTAAAATCAAGCCCTAACTCATGACACTCATTGCACTTCTTTGAACAAAATGCCAAATTGTAATCTAATTTCGATTTCTTAAACCATTTGATATACAAGCAATCTTCTTAGAAAAACCTATCAATTGAATCAGAGATATGTGATTTGGTTCACTAAAAAAAGATTTTGATCTTTATAATTCTTTAAATTAGAATTGGGACCTTCAATTCAACCAAACCCAAAACACCTAATCTTTAGTGGATGAAAGTGTAAACGGTTAACATAATAAAACCTATAACTCATGAATGAGAGTTGTGAAAATCTAACTTTTCTTAAAGTAATTTAAAAGAGATATAACTAGAGTTTAAGCCCTTAAATTCATGGAAAAGACCCTATAGGAACATGAATCAAGACCCTAAATCCTAACCTACATGAAATCTAGGATAACAAGTGGAAATATAGAATAAAACTAGATATAGTCTACCTTAATGCTCGACTCATCAACCTATGTGGCCAACCATTAGGCTATTAGTCATCATCATATCTTGTGGACGACCACTATTATTCAATGATCTACCACTACTCTCCTGTAGTAGACTACTGTTGCTTAATAGTCTACCGATACCAACCTAGTGAATACTTTTTCATATATTGACTTTAGTTCTTCTTCTTTCATGTAAAGCTTGATAGATATACAAGCTATAGATCATGGCAAATAAAAAACAAGTGAACATTACTCTACTTTTTTTTAGTTGGTTGTCTATGTTAGGATTAGAGAAACGATCTAATCTATATCAAGCATTTGAATTGTTGATTATATATCGCTTGTGCTTACATTGAATCTAGCAATTGCTTCAGATACGGGCATCATGATCTTGCTACCTTTAAGGGGTTGGGTATTCAAGATGAAGTAGCTTGTAGTTGTGTTTAAACTACCTTAGTTATGTATATGCAAGTCATCAATGTAGTAGAATTGTGGCTAGTATGAATCAAGAGATCCAAAGAGCAATTGTCAATGAGTTATAATGTAGTATGAGACAATATTGTCAATAAAGACAGTAGACTAGGTTATTGACAACTAATATGAGCGGTGAATTCAATATAAGATAGTTATTTGCGTTACTAGATAGAGGAATTAAGATCGTTGGATCTATGTAATGATTTTTTGCCTAGGATAATGGATTTGCTTATACATGTTACATCCACTTAAATAACCACTTAACCTATAATGTAGATGCTGTTTCTTTCTAGCGATGCATTTATATATGCACCTTCCATTTTATTGGGAATGTCCCTCAAAACATTTTATTCATTAAAAGTTTATGGATAAGAAAACATTAGATGGCATAGAATTTGTGAGCCTTGCAAGCCCATATTAAGTGATTAGGATACGTGAAAAACTATCTCACCCTTTTGGCTTAAGGCGTGAAAGCGTTATAACCCCCTTTTTGATGCATGTGAGAATTGATCAAAACTTTATTTATCAATATTTAATGCCCATAGTCATTTTTCAAACCCTAAAATCTTTGGTACAGAAACCATGTACACTATATTTTATATTTGTGAAAATCCAAAACTTTTGATAGTAATGAGTGAAACCATATATCCCATGTTGTACATAGATTTTCTTTAGTCCATTTAGTATTTTTAGTGCACTTGTTATTTGCTTTCTAAAACTTAATTTTTTAGTTCTACAATATAAAACTTCACTAATTAATAGCATAATAGTTCAACTCAAATTGCACTAAAATTGACCATGGACTCATCATCCAAGTTGTTCTTAATAAGATTACATTCCACTCATTGGAAACATTATTTCCTTTTGGTTGTTTTCGATTCATCCTCAAATCCATTTGTTTCTTCAAAATTTCTTGCATTAGACTCCGATATCAGGAATTTGTTTGTGGCTTTAAATTAACAAAATCCATCTAATAGTATAAATATCACAATCCCTTAATCAATATCTTGTTATCATAAACATCAAATGAGCAATTGATTATGCAAATGGAAGAAGTGATTAATATTATTTACTCTAGATTGCAAGGATTTATAATCTTAATCACCAAGTAAGATAGAGTGGGAAATGGATCACCAAGATGGCCATACATTAACACTACTTGGATACTAACATCTTTAAGGCCACCACATAAAGAATATACCACCATCACTTAAAATAACCAATTTAACACATCAATGATATTACTTTACTACCAACAAACCTACTTATGGCAACATTAATTCAAGAGAAATGATGAATCAACACAAAAACCAAAATTTATACTATACAGTTAAACATAAAATTAACCTAATTCAGTTGACTTGAATTTATCCAATTTTAGCAAAATTAGTATTCTAATTCATGATTGAAAATCTTTATAATCTTACATAAACAAATAGTTAGAATTTAGTATAGTGATTAGGTTGTAGGGTCGCTAACCATCATCTAAGTTTTTCTCTTCTTGGAATATAAAAAGGTTGGGTTGGATAAAAATTAAGATTGGAAGAAATCAATTTGAGGTGTTAGAGGAGAGACCATGTGGTACAATACATGTATTAAAAGAATATGCTAATATGTCAAAAGTCTATGGTCTTCCGTTCTTATGCATGTGCAAGTATCATTTTAGTAAGGAAAAAAGAACACACATACACACACACACACATACACACATACACACATACATAAGGCTAAGAGTGTGTATGATTAATAAAATGTTGATTGTAAGATTTTAAACACGAATGACTTACATATACAACCCATGATAGTGTTGTTGATGGAAATTCTTCAAGATTCTTGAGCTTAAGAAAGTTTGGGTTTGGGCCTCCAAAATAGCAAAGGTGAACTAAGAGGATGTTAGAGCTTAAAGCATGCACTTTGATGCTTAAATTCGTAAAGAACAATAGAGTAGGTAAGACGAATAGAGAATTTCCAAGCGAACAATATTAGAGGGTTTAGGACTCTAGCCAACATTTTAAATCCTTTATTACATGGGCTTCATGAGGGTTTTATATGATGAGATGGCTACCAGGATTGCGACATTTAGATAGAGATCCTTAAGCACCTAAGACATTCTAGAATACTTGAGCATAAAGCAATGCTTACTAGGTTTTGAAGGATGACTCCTTAATGGTTTTGTCTTCCCTTTCATAACCGAGCTAGTGCTTTGTAGAACGAATTGGTATTTGAAGGCCAAAGGCCAAAGTCCACACATAACAACAAATACATTCTTCTAATCCTAACTACTTATTAGACTTTTTTATTCCCTACATGATTAATCATTCTGACATGTGCACCCACATTTATGTGTACTTGTAAACACTCTATTTTTATTGTTTTTAGTTTTTTAACTTAGTTTTTAGGTCAACATACAAAAACTAAATATTTTTGAAAAGACAAAAAGGAAAATGCATAGTGGAAAATCACAAAAATAGAAAATCAAGAAAATAATATATATATATTATATTAAGAAATATTTTAAAAAGGAAAAGGAAAAAAGAATAGTAGAAAATAAAGATAAAATTATTGTAAAGTTGGGTGAACAAATAAAACAAATTTTAGGTCCTTCTAGGCTTAAAAATTTCACAAGAAAAAAGACATTTGCTAATTTAGTTTGGCTTGTGTCCAGTTACCTACTCTTTGAGTAGCAAGATCATTTTTATTTAGGCCAAATTAAGCTTGTTAAAATTAATCGACAAAGCTAGCAAACGAAAAATTTAAATGTGATATTAATTGGGTACAAATAAAGTCAGAACCCATTAAAAATGCTTCATGATAAAAATGTATTTTGCTCGAGTGTACTCATACTAATTAGTAGCCCGAAGATAGCATACATGAAATTTTGTAGGTCATAGGTTGGATTGGTTCTATGGAACCTATAAGTTTATTAATTTTCTTCTTAAAAATTTCAAATTTATGTGATATTAAAAATTAATCTTTATGTGATATTACAGATTCTTTATATGTAAAGCTTATGGATCTTATAGTGAGATATGTGAGATTAAAAGAAAAAGTAATTCTTTATGCATTATTATTTTAAATTTATGCGATTTTAGTAAGTAAATGAGAAAGAATAAGGGGAAAAATGGAAAACATGAAGTTATAGAGGAAAATGGAGAAGAATATAAAAAAAAATTGGAAAACTTAAAAATGACAAATGGCATTAGGTTTAGTCATCTTAAGCTATTTATTATGGGCTTTGATTCCTTCCTTTTTAAATCTCTTTACTAAAATATCTGTTATCCCCAAAATATCATATTATCATTGATTATTCATTTATTAGTATTATTAATAATTTTTATAGAGTAAATAGGGGTATTTTGAACCTAAACCTTTTATATCTTAAAGAATAGACTCTAGGGTGAGTACATGATATGAAGACTTGTACCCATATCTTATTTTATTAGAGTATGTTTTTAAAAATTTGTACGTAGAATCTATCTTGTAACTCTTAATATCTACCCAGAACTTATTTGATTGAGTAAGGTATGAGTGGGTGTTCTATATGATAGAGTTACTCACTTATCCTTATCCAAAACCATAACTCTGCCTAAAACACACATACATATGCACACAAAAGCCTCAGATAGAAATCCTCACCCTCCTTTTTCGATGAAAGATAGAAAACCCTTTTAATCCACCAAGTTTTGCAAAAATCTTCACTACTTGTTGCCTAACAACAAACTACCACTACAATTGTGTTCACCATTATCAAAAGCTTTAATTCTACATCCCCTTTACTACTGATGACCACCAAAACATCTAGAGTAAAGCAAAACCCCCTTCTTTTCATCCTTGTTTGATTCAATCTGACTTGGCGTAGTTTGTTTTGTTTTGTTTTCCAAAATTTATTTATTTATATTTATTTATTGAATTGATAGGAATTAATTAACAAGTGCTTATAAAAAAGGTTGGAAAAATAGTTTCTTTTTAGATTTTTATATTTTTTAAATAAAAAAGTAACATGTTTATTTAAATTAAATATGTTTTAAATTATGAATTTTTCAAAACAACAATCATTGGCTAAAAAGAAAATAAAAAATTGGAAAAATGTGAAAATTTAAATAGAAAGAAATTTTTCGAAAATAAAAAAAAAAACCCATTAAAAGAAGTTTTGAAAAAAAGAAATTACATAGACTGATTGTTACAAGTAGATCAAATAAAATATGAAGTGTTTCTACTCATAGATAGTGTCAATTACATACATTCTAGATAATTATAAACAGTTAAAAGTGGATGTAGATGGTTTAAAGTAGTTTGTGTAAATAGAAGTAATTGATGTAAGTACAAGTAAGTAAGAAGAGGGCAGTAAATCTATGATTCTCATGTCTCTTTTCTCAAATATCTTATCCGTTATAATTCATATGTCTTTTATGTGAGCCTTCTATCTTTGTGTTGATCAAGTCATGTCATGTTAACTGTAAGACTAGTAACTAGTTAGTGTTTTTGTATATCTTGTTAGTTATAGAGTTGTGTTAGTTCTTGTCAAATTGCATCAAATCTATCTAGCTGAGTCATTTTTTTATCTCATTTGAGTATAAGTTTGTGAAAAGAACAAGATTTTCCAAACTTAACTTTGCCGATGTTTGTGCTAGTTATATGGAGAACCTAAATTGATAATAAATGTAATAGAGATTTTGAAGAACTTAAATAAAGTAGTAAAGTTAAAATCAATTGACCATCATCAAAAGTATATAGTAAAGAAGAAACCTATCAAAGTAATGGATAATCGAGTTCCCATTTAAGGAACCGTGATTGTAGGGTATGTGAAAGTATAACGAGGAAGTAGCCCTTAAGCGAAGTTGACTTGAGCACTACCTTTGGCTATTTTAGAGATCAAAATTGTTAGTACTTTTGCTTTGATCGATGAAAGCTAACTACCATGTCAAATAAGTTCAATAATCGAAGTTTTGAGGACAAAACTATTATGAAGGAGGTAGAAATATAAGACTTGTATTTTTACATAATTATTTCGAGTGGTCGATTTATTGCATCTCTAAAGGTAACTTGATTAAATTGATATTTTATGAGCAAATCTTAAAAGTTAATTAAGGATACTCCATGAGTTTGAAACATAAAAATATAAAAAAATTGATAATATTATAACTAAAATAGATAATTTTATTACATTAAATTACATTACATGTACCGAAAATGCACAAAATAGGTATCAAAAGTTAACTAAATTCTAAAAATAAATTATATAGACTATAAAATTTTAGAATGACACAAAATAATATGTATAATTAATATAGGAGCTTCAAGTATAACCATTATGTATAAAAATATACATGTAATTTCCTAAAATACCTAAATTTATGCAAAATTAGCTAAGAATAATTAAGGAAAATAGTAAAAGATTATAAAAACTTAACAAAGTCAATGGGATTAAGAGGGAAGGGCATGACATGAATTTAGGATAGTTGTTAGTGGCAAATTATAGTATTAGGAGACTGTGTTAAGTGATTTTAGAGGGTATAAAAGGTATTAGGAGAGAGAAAATGCCATTGTAAACACATGTAACCTAGAAAATTCATCATTTCCACTCCCAATGCTTAGATAGAATCTTAGAATTATAGGAAAAATCAGGAGAAGTGGAAGAAATCTAAGAAAATTAGACAAAATTGTATAAACCAACTAAGATGGCAATGCAAGGACTTATGAAGATTTTGGCACAAACCACTACCATAGACATAGTAGTGGAGGTGGTGCCCAATTGTGTCAATAAAGGGGTAGTGGATGGTGGTGGCCTGAATGGTCGGATTTCGGTAAGTACCTAAATTCAATCAATTTCTCTTAATTTCTAAAAATATTAAAATAAATTCCAAAAATTTTAGAAAATTTTATTTTGTAATAATTTATATGTATAATTTTGGGAAAATATTGTTTGCCAAAATTTTATGGTGATATTATAGTCCTTGAGAAATCTCTAAAACCTGTAAAGATTTCAAAATTATTTTAAATACCCTTACTAATATAGTTTTGAACTCAAAATTTTTATGGGATATCACTATATTAAATAAAAGATTGCTTTGGATAAATTTTGTCCAAAAAATATTTTTTACTATTTTTATGAATTTTTGAGCTATTTAACCATGAGAAAATGGTATTTTCCAAAGTTTTATTTTTCATTTTTGAGAAAATTGATTTGTGCTGTTCTAGAACTAAGATATGAAATATCCAACTAAGGTTTAGTGACATGGAGTCGAGAGGATATGAATGAATTGGTGTGTATGTTATAAGTAGTGGTTTTGGATTTGAATTACTAAACTTGAAGTGTATGGAAGTGAAAGAGCTAAGGTATTGATGTGTAATAATATTGATGAAGAGTTAAATTTAGATGTTATATCAAGTTTTGAACTAGAAGTGAAGTGAATAAATGAATGGTTTAGTGTAAAAATATAAGTTTAGACCTTATAAGAGGGTTCATTAGAGAGTAAGCTTGCAAGAAAAGGCTTATCCATAAGGTTAGAGACTTGTTCAGAAGGTTAGTTGGTAAAAGGAGTCTAACTATAACAACATCAAAGACTTGTCTAAAACATTGGCTAGTTCAAGATGCTTAGCTAAAGTAGCATCAAAGACTTACCAATTTAAGAAAGCTCATGTAAGATATTTTGTCAAAGAGTTCTTAGACAAAAACTTGGTACTACACATATCATTAGAACACTGCTTGGAGGCTTTAATAGTAAGTTGACAATTAATAAAAAGCTTAATAAAATTGCTTAAATTATGTCACCATCACACTTCAATCATTAAAATGAACTCCTTTGCTTTGTAGTTAATAAGAACTAAATTAATTGTATTGAATATTTAGGAACGAATTGAAGTGGACGTGATTGACAAGTAAGATTATTGAGTGTCAAGCATTAAGGTAAGTAGGATCAATACTTCACCATATTTCGAAGAATTATTTCAAAATATTTAGAGGCCTTAGTATGTATTTGTTTGTTGGTGCAATGTATGTGCTTAAATATTATTTTGCTGTTGAATGAGCTAAGCTCTATGTATGATTTATTTGGTGATTATTGCTTCGATTGGACTATTTCAAATCAATTGATCACTCCCAAGAGGGCATAGCCTATACTTAGCCTAAATTCTAATTGGATATATATCACAACCCTTTAGGGAAAACAATTAGGAATTTTAGGTCAAAAATGGATCCTTTGATGAGAATAATCGAAATGATCATTTTCCCACTTTTAGTCAAATTAAGTGATAGAATAGGAGGTTATGGTAAGATTAAAGACCGTGGTTCGAAGGTAGGATCAAGTGAAGAGTATTCTCTATTGTATGAGCCCTAGTTTAGTTTCAATTTATGAGTAGGACGTTAAAATCCTTAACCCGGATTAGAGTGAGAGTAAATCTTATGATGGATCGAATAACATCATATGATGGCACTTACTTATATATATATATATTGCATCTAACTAACTTGATTGAAAACCCTAGTTGTCTTGTGTTGAATTGCATACTTCTATCTTTATCCCTCTTACTAAGAAAATTATTGCTCATTTTCCTATAGATTGTTTTGCAAGATTCAAGGTATATTTATAGGTATATCACCAAAATCGAAATTATTGTCAAGCGGGATTGAGGAGTGGGGATCAAGAAGAATTGGTTGGACTCTTGTTATTATTATCGACTTTACTAACTTGTTAGGAAAACTTCAAGAGTCCTCTTAAGTGGCTTAATAGTTTTCAACTTCTAGTCTATACTTTAAGTATTACAAGCTTAGAAAATTTGCAAACTCTCTTCTAGAAATGTTAACTTTTCATGCTATTATAATCATGTAGATACTTGTGGATTTAAATTTTTATACTACATATCACATATGAAATTTGTTTCTTCTGAAAGATTAAAATACAGGTTCATTTTAACAATTATTCTAAAGGATTATACTATTAGTTTATATCAAAGAGGTACCTAATTAGATGCTTAAAAGCGATTGAATCAAGTACACCTGATGTGAACTAGGTTTATGATAGCAGTTTTAAGCCTGGCTTCTATCTTAAGATGAAAAAGTTTACACGGAGAGACTATTGCAGCTCTATCTCTTTAGGCATGACATATAAGCTTGAAGTATCCTATTTCAATCAATGAGATCATGAGTCTATTTCATCATAATGTTATTGATTTCTCTTTTTCTTTCTTTCCCTTTAATTTAACGAATTCTCTAGTGTATTTCAACCATGTTGAAGTAGTTATCGTAGTTGTGCTATTTTCTTAATATTCTAGCTGTCATCACATGAAATTGCATGTATTTAAAAACTTTTGCAAACGTTTTATCATAAAGCAAATATGGATTCTTTGTTTGATGAGGAAAATATGTATAGTGTTTAATATTTATTATGCAAATTACAGTAACATGAAAAGATATCAAGTTTCTTTTATCCATTTAACAAGTGCTTGTGAGTACAATTATTATTTTTCCTTCTTGTAAACATGGGAAAGTGAAACTTCCCTTGTGTAGGTTTTGGTGAGCGTCAATAGGACACTAAAATGAAATGATCCAAATGTTCTTGAAAATTCTAAGATATTGAAGAAGATTGTGTAGCTGAAATATGGATATAAGAAAATGTTGATGGAAGAAGCAATACAAGAGCAACACAAAAGTAGAGCTTGATTTTTTTCCTAAGAGATATTTACGTTTTCAATCAAGATGGGATGATTATTTCAGCAAAAAAAAAAAAAAAAAATCAATAATATCAAAATATATCATTTTCTACTATACTATTAAATCAAGGAGAAATTGCTATATCGTCTATTTAAATGGGGGAGATGATTTTAGATATTTTGATGGTTCAAAAGCATTTCACTCTTACCAAATTGATTTGAAAAAGAAATATTAATTATCGAACTGGTTCATTTTGTTGATAAAAAATAACTCACCATAAGACCTTACACTTTGACCCAATTTTTCCCCCCTTTTAGTATATGATTTAGTTTTATTCCTACTATCCTCAACCTATAGATCATTCTAGAAGTATATTAAAATTCTAAAAGTCATACCCTATCGACATCCATCGCCCTTGTATAATCTCTTCTCTAAATGATGTCAAAATAGACCTACTAGCTTTTACCTTAACACATCCCTAAATTGTCCACTATTAGTATAGCTCGTCTTTGATACCATTTGTGGTACTTAGGCCAAAAGTAGCTAACAATCAAGTATTAAACACTAATAGGTATTTTTCAGTTGTTTGGTTAAAAAGTTTCTAATAGTATTGACATGTTATTCACTACCCAACCTTTATAAACCAATACCAATTCCCTCATGTAATCCATGTGGGACTATGATTCATGGAATATCACATAATTAATCAAAGATACCAAGAAAAAATGTATATTGATAAGAACTCTTTTAAGAAATCCATTACAAGACATCAAAGAATGATTGAAAGGGTATTACAAAGCCTTATTCAATCCCTGGAATTTCTTTGATTTTCAAAAGTTTTAACATGAGTAGTGATATTATTAATTGTGAATAGGGATTGTTGCTCATTGTCAAAATTAATAAGTTATTATCAAAATAGAAGCTTTAGATAGAACCTTAAAGTTTTAACAAATGAAAGTATAAAAAGTTGAATAATTTAGGAAAAATCTATGAAAAGTTATAAAACAATTTAAGCTTTGACAATCGAATATTCAAATGGGAAATTATATTACAATAGCTATATGGCACGAATATGATGCTTTATTGCTTTTCTTGTCACATTAACAAGGACTTAAAAAGTTCGAAAGTCAAGTCATTCCAAAATTTTATGCCTCCGTTTAATGGTTTTAAATTGTTTTGAGACTTGGCTAATGAAATTGAATTTATAAGACTACTGCAAAAATGTAAGCAATTTTTTAACTTGGTTTGTTCCAATTGGAAATTTTAGGACTTGGTAGTGAATAAATTTAAAGTTTTACGATGTCCCTTAAAATGAATTATATTTGTAGGGAGAACTTGTCAACTAAGTCTGTAAAAGATTGGATTAGAGATAATTTGGTGTTAAGCTTGTATCAAGCTTATAATTTTAAGCTTAATCACAACTTAAAATGTTATTTAATAAATTTGAGTTTGATTTAGTAAACTTGTATAGATTCAATTATTTTTAAAAATATTATATTTTCTAATTAAAATACTATTAGAATAGAGACTACAATCAAAATCAAACACCATTTAATCTTGAATGAAGTTTGAATTAACTCACAAGTCAATCCAACTCAATAAACTAATCAAGTAGCTTGAACTTGAGCTCATCTCCATTGTTGTAGAATCTAACTCAAGTAAAATTAAGTGAAACTTTAATAGTTTTTAAGCAAGTTTGGTTCATTTAAACTCTAGTTTCTACTAAAAAAATATATATTGATGATGAAAAAATAATTGGTAACCAGTGATCCCTAAAACCATGTGTGAAATTAAGCTGATTATTTCTATGCACTACGCAGAAGTACCAATATACTAGAGACCATTACAAAACAACAAACTGTTATTTTTTTCGCAAAAACACAATGACATATAGACAGACATGTCGAATCCTACAACTAGCGGTGCATCCTTCATGGGCATATTGTGTCTTCTCATAACTGCCGATACGCAAGCATGCCGACATGTTAATTGTCATATATAAGTCGTCTTGTGTCAGAAAGGTTTATACTTTTATTAAAATTTTAATTCACAAGTATATAACTCGATGAAATGTGAATGAAATGAGTGTGTGAGGGTTTGAATTAAAACCATAAAAATTTTTAATGAAAGGTTTCATTTTTTGACAAGTCCACATGTTAGCTTTTTTTTTATCTGAGGTTAGGCGAACTAGGAATTCATGGAAAAAACTAATGAAGCTTGATTCTGTGACTAATCATCAGTGAAATAATTGGGATGAAAAGCTCTAAGTGCAAAAGGTGCTAATTTGTAGGTAGAGGTTGTAAACTTAGCATATAAAGGTACTTCTATTTAGGATCACTTTTATGAATTTCAGTTTTTGATTAGTGATTTAAAGAATATTGGCAGTACTATCGATGATGAAGATAAAAAAATACCTTTGTTCTTCAACTCTCCAACCTTCACTCCAAAAACACAACCCAATAGTAAAAATTCATATCAGATTCGACTTAAAAAACATCATAAATCAAACCTGTATCTTCTTTCTCTCTCTAAGTACTGTTCCGGCGACCTCTTTGCCTTCTCTCTAAGTTCCTTCATTTTACACAAAAAATTGAACAACAAAACTTGGTCTTTTTTATTCCTGATGATCCTTTAAAATCAATACATTTTATCTAACTCAAATTAAATATCATAAATTTGGAATTCTAATTTGTTCATTGCATCAACCTATCCTCTCTCTCTCTCTCGGCCGAAGGCTTCATCATCCACAGACTCGTCAACAAACTCATTGGATTTTTACTGGAGTTTTGATCTCTATAGTAGTTTTAATTTATAATTTTCACTTTGTGGGTTAAGATCCCATTTCGCAAACTCCAATTTAGGATTCAATTCTTAGTTAGGGGTATTCACGATTTGACTTTGACATAGGATAGGAAGGCTATTTTATAAGGGTAATTTGCGTTTTTTAATTGCTATTCATATCTTATTTCTTGTATAATCTCGTGAAATGAATAAAGCAATTACGATTCGGTAACAGGCAAGTGAACAGGATAATAAATATTCCAAATCAATGATTGTCTTATTCCATCCCTTAATAACAACAATTCCATTATAATATATATGATTTATTTTTCGGGATGCGGTTAGTTGATTGGGGGTAAACAGAGCTTGTATAAAATCAAAGAGGCAATTTTGGGCCGGATAAATTAATGGTCACCACTAGACTTGTTTTGAAGATCAATACGTAATTGATGGTAAAGCAGGCAATTAGGCCACCGTAGCATCAATCTAACCAAGGACAAACCCAATATCATATTAAAATCGTAGGTAAAAAAATATTTGTTTATCATCATAATTATATTATATCTTTTATATATATATGATTTAACAAAAATATATAAAAGAAAAATTGAATAAGAAATTATAAACAAAGTAGAAAGAGCAAATTGACTAGATATAATAATATTATTTCTCTTCATGACAACTTTGTATCTTTGTTACATTAGCAATACTACATATATATATATATATATATATATAAAGAATATCATTTTGAATATAAATTATTAGGTAATCAATCGTGTAATAATCCACATTCATTTTTTTAATATTAATCATAAAAGAAATTATAAATCGAGTCTTATAAATGATATTATTTATTAATATTTTATATGATGAAACCAAAATATATACTTATAACATGGATAATGAAATTATTTTTATGGTATACTTATAAAAATAGCAATTTAAGAGAATTTTTTTAGTTGAATATGATTTATAAGGAATGAATTTAATGTTATTGATTGTTAAGGAAAAAAAAAGTTTAATATATACAAAAAGATAAATATCATTCAAGCAATAAATATAACTTAAAAAGAGCAAATAACAAACATGATATTTAAACCTAAGACCTCATATTTGTAAAATAAATATCTAATCCTTAAACTATACTTCATCTTATATTATGTTTGCTCTTTAAAATATACATTTTGTATAATTATTTTTTTTTTCTAAAATTTTTAAAATGTAACTTTTCTTGAGCTTGGGAGGGTTAAGGACCCAATCAACCCTCTAAATCTACTCCCAAATCTAACTCTTGTTGTGATCAATCATGGCCTTTGCTTATGAAGCCAATTTTGAGAGGAATTGTTAATTCATTAGAATAGGAAGTAAGCCAATTGACCCGATTTCCGTAGAACATGAAATTAAGTCAAAATCCAATTATCAAAATAGCCTTATTCACTCTCTCCTTGCCTTTTTTTTTCGGTCATAATTTTTCATCCGTCTGAATATTTGGGAACCGGGATCATCCTAACGCTCCTTTCCGCTATGCAAGTACCGATATATGTGTTTCCTTGATGGTTTTTCTAATATAGACAGCCTGTATACAGCGGGTCGGGGGTTTTACGCTGTAATAGTTAGATAAGTTGGTAAACATTAGTGTCGCAAGAGATTTATACGAGGATTCGTAAATTGTCCAAAAAATCTATGTCATCCCGGTGTACTTGTTCCTTATTTTGTAATAGCAAATTTCCCTTCCACGTCTATGGCCTCACAACCTGTATTTTCCATGTCAAATCTTTGTGTGACTCACTTTTCTCCTTATCTAACTATCGTTTATGTAGTTGGATATGCTCCACATTTTTGCTTCAATAGTCTGAAATCGCATCACTGCTTGTCAAATTTTATTATTTTCTTCATCTTTGGAAATATTTCATAGTAAACATTCATTAATTAAAGAGAAAATAAGAAAGGAAGATAGCCAAGAAACTAAACCTGATAATAAAAAAATTACGATTGAATATGATATTTACTGATTTGAATTTCAAGTATAAAATTTAAAAAATACCGAAAGCTTATGTGGAATATTTATGTTATCCCTTGTATATTTTCAACCCACTCAAAGCAGTTTCCTTGTTATTTTTACACTTTTCAGTAGTAAACCAGTAATCTATTTTTAATAATTTTGATATTTTAATGTATGATTGAATAGTTAATGTGGCTTTATCTTTTCTATGCTATCCTATCCTATTGGAATGGAGCAACATCGGTACTTCCACTCTGCGAAACACCTACACCTCCCACTCTGAAATGCAATGGTTTACTAAACTAAGCTAGGCTGACTTGGTAAAAAAAAAAAAAAAAAGGAAAGAAAAGAAAAAGAAAAAGAAAAATTAAATTATAAATACATCTCTTCAAACTATTAAGATATTGCTACACTCG